>JAQQAE010000529.1:0-32471 GCA_029823295.1 Pseudamia nigra
AGGGTTCACTGTATTAACCTACAGGACTGCAGCCAGTTTGTACACCCTGCCTCAGCTTGTCATTTTGTAATATTGCCATTAATTACCCCAGAAGTCTTGTTGGTGGATGTAACTTTTTCACATAATTTGTCTAATTATCCTGGCTTAAAAACTAAGCTGCACTGTCATTCCCGCATTCAATCATAAAGGCTGCAAAAGCTTCCTCCATCAATCTGTTGCTCCCACACTGATTTATTTCTGTTGGCCATCAACTACAACTGTTAAATAATAAGACTCCTGACATTGCATTTGCTTGCCTTCAACTCCAGTAATTAATCTACATTGCAAGCTTTAAGAATCTGATTAAAATGAAAGAAACATTAATATACAATTTGTATGTTATGCTGCAGCAAAACACAAACACAATTTGCAGTTTTATAAGGTGTTCTATATAATGTGGAATATAGCGACTGCACTGCAATTGCTGAATGTTTTTACCTTAGTCCAAAAAGAAAAGCAATATGCAACACTTACTACAATTTATATGATAATTTCAGTTATTTGTAAAAAAAAAAATAGTGCACAGCTTCCAGCTCCAGTCTGTGGTTTTGCTGCCCTTCTCAGTTATACATCATCAAAATTGAATGTTGTTAGGTTTTGTACTGGTGAACCTTATTCTTTAGAAAATTGCAGTGACACCTTTTACAACTGTTTCTTGATATTTTCAGTTGCAGGCTTAATAAATATACCACAAATACATGATTATGCTTTGTTATTCCCATGTAGGGCTTCATCCAGGTGCTCTAGTTTTCTTCCTGAGTCCAAAGGCATGCATAAAAATTGCCTAGAGCTGTGAACGCCGTTGTCAGTATACGTTGTCAGGAGAGACTGTTGAACTATTCCCCTGCCTGTCACTAAATGTATGCAGCGTAGACATCAGCCCCTCCTGACCTTGAACACAGGTGTTATAATTCATCCAGCAGTAACAATGCAATGCGAGGAATGTTGAAATTTAAGACCTTTCATAACTGAGACGTAATATGGTGTAAAATCTATTAGATGCTGGATATTTTAATAGAGAAAATAGTACTCAGTGCCCAAACCAAGTACCTGTCATTGTTTGAAGTAGCCCTGTGATGATTACTTGAGCTATTAATTGTAGTGATTATTCATTTTCAAGCAAAACATCCCAACATCTCAGTGTCTTTCATCCAAAATACTGACAAGCATTATGACATTATCTAAAATATCATATTACTGTAGGGTAGCACAATTAATTTGCATTCTATTGCAGCTGTATTTGCAATATAACTGCAATTTAAAGGTCCAGATTTCAACAATTTTATTGTGATCTAAGACCCTAAAACCAATCATGACTAATGTGCAGATGAAACCTTTCATCTCCTGTCACCTATGTCATATAACATGATGTATGAGACTGTGTAGTGATGAGCATGTCACATTATAACTGAAGTCAATGCAAAGACCCACAACCTGCTCATTTATATACAAGAAAATTAGCAACAGGTTGAATGGAAACTGATGAATTTCTGGCAAGACACTCCATAGTCACTTGATATAAAGAAAATATACTATATGAGACTGTGTGTAGTAAAAAGCATGTCACGTTCCCCCACTGTGCAACATGCATGACCTTCTCAACTGCATGCAGGAAATCAGCAGTCTGATGAATTCAACCCATGACCACCTGCCAAACAGTACTGACTTGATAATAAGGAAATACACTATATGAAGTTTTATATGTCGTGTCATGTATGTCACTTCTCTTTGAGATTCCTGGACGTGTACATGACCTCATCTAGAATCACACCAACAATAGCAGGCTGGATGTGACCAAATCATCTGGCAAGACAGCATCAGATGACTTGAAAAATATAGTACTATGTTGAGAGATGACTTTTATTGATTCACCAGTTTGTTAGTGAAACATACGGAGGAGATGCTGCCCTGAGGACAATGAAACAAATAGGCTGCAGGATAATTCTAACAGAGCGGTGAACTGAGCGTAGCCAGTAAGAACAGAAGCTGTTGAATATACATCTGAAAATATTTGTTATTGAAAATTCCCCAAAACCTGTGGGAGCTACAACAGTGAAGAAACCATAGGATTGATCATTTAAATTAATTATATGGCCAACAAAGTCTGAAACACAGATAACACACATAAAATTAAACCAGTGTTGTATGAACATTTTAGAGTCTTCACAATTCCAGAAGGCAAATGCTGCTGAAAGCCTGGCACTGAAAGGTGTTCCAGGTCACCACAAACACCTTGACCTGCAGTGTTATATGTACATAAACTTCAGTAAAAGGAATATGCGCAAATGAGATGATGCTGAAATCACCAGTACTGACTGACTGTGTGTCTCAGTTATGCAGTTTTTCCTCAACAACTTTAAGAAACCAGAACCACTTTGCAAGTCAACCAGTGCCACAAGCAACAGCCACTCAACCCAACACTGCTGAACAGCGACCAGCAACAACCAGCAAAGGTTCTCAGCAAAGTATGAAGGATACAGTGCCCTGTAGATGACACAGAGATGAATAAAATATTATTTTTTGCCACAGACAGGTAGGATGGTGTGTACAGTGCAACACATGCTCGATGAATGAAAATACAGCCTGAGGTACAGAGCAATAGTTAAAAACAGGCTTATGACAAACCCTGACTTTCGGGCCTGTCTGAACTACTGTGTAATTTGAAGTGGACACTCTTACCTTTTTGTCTTCGTCATCTTTCTGTCAGAGTAGTCAAGAGTCAGGAGTGTTTGTTGAGTTCTTCCACCGTCTTTGTAAACCACTTCTTTTATGAAAGGCTTTCTTCTCTGTCTTGAACAGCCTGGGGAGCATGCTCAGCTGCATAGCCAGTTGTACCTTCTTACTCTTTTAGGCCTTAATTGTTTAGGGCCAGCCCTTGTTGTGCACTTCTGTGTCTTGGAATATTTTCACTTCTTTCAAACACTCCCTTTCATAGCTCTAGGTGAAAAGTGTAGGTTTGTAGCTACTCCTTCTCAGCTCTACTGAACTTGTTGAAACTCTGCCTCTGCCCCTCAAAACTGGAGCCAAGCCATGTATGCAGTCAGTAGATCCATCCATCCTATGCAAAGTTACTTATATGACTCACTGACTGCACTGTGCATAAGTTGCGCTCCCACTTTTTATTTTCCTCAAGGTCCTCAGGGAACCCAGCACATCTGAGTATTCTTGAAGTACCTGTCACATTTCATAAATTTACAACTGCATTTCTGCTGGATCCCACTACATGTTGCATATCTAGTTAGGCCTATAACACAATATATAATCCAATAACATCTGTTAGGTGAATACTGCTTTGTCAAAAGCAGGCTGTTTTTTTCTTGTCCTATGAAAAAGCTAGTCAGTGTCATAATAAAAATTTATAAAATTTCCATAAGCTTTTCTCAATAAAAAGTCAAATATATTGGGTCCTTTGAGAGAAACAAGGTCACTGAAGCAGTATATTCGTAGAACACCATTAATAGGGCATGCAATAAAAATAAAATAAATTTGGTGGATTTGAAAAAACTCAAAGTCACATCTTGTCCCACTGCGACTTGCAGGTTCTTTTTTCTCCTGCAGATACCATTGAACAAAAATGTTCTGTCACATTATAGTCACAGTAGGGATACTACAGATGCCAACAGCACTGTATTCAAGCAGAACTGTGAAAACACTGACAAGTTATGCATTTTAGTATAGAGCTGCACATATTTAAGGAAAAGGCATTAATCTAAAGTGTGTTTTAAAAATGTATGAAAACATTGTATATGCAGAACAAAAGCCAAAATAAAAATGTCAGTGTATAATATAGTACAAAATCTCTCCTCAACACTGTGGATTTGCTTCAACAGGGTTTTAGAATTAATAATGCAAGAGGGCTACTCGACAGCAAATACGCTGATTTATTTATAAAAAAGTGTAATAATTGAATGAAGAGAAGCTAATAGTTATCCGGCTTAACTCAAGCAGTGCAAACTTTAATTTATTTTATGGAGACATTCAGGTATGCAACTTAAAGCCACACTATCTGTAAAGATGTGATTCAAAGTTAGCCATTCTGCCCACTCAGCAAATGAAAGCAGTGGTGGCCAGTCGAGCCAGAGCACGATTCAAGACATAGAGCAGTGTTAGCAGAGATAAATCATGAAACAGAGAAATAAATATTACTTTATGATTGTTTAACAGTAGTTACACTCTAAACCGCATTTACTGTACTGTAAGCACACATGCAGCTAGACTTACTTTCAAAAATAAGACAAATACAAATATATAATACAAGTATTTTTTCCTGAAATCATCCTAATTTCATTTAGACTTTATAAAAACTGTTTTGGTGGTCCATATTGAAATACTTCCACCAAGAGCTCAGGCAGATGAAGGCTTGAAATTTTTCAAATGAGTTTGACAGCATACTCACCTGTTGAGTGTGACTTTCAGAGCTTCTGTTCATTGAATGAAGCTTTCCTCCCTAACAGACAGCGTGAAGTGGTTTGCTAGTTATATTATGTATTACAGTGACATAGCATTACTTTGTTACCCAAATTTGTGTTGAATATTACCATTTTACTAAGTCAAAATGCATGGTTGCTGAACACTTCTTCAGCATATGGCCTAAAGATTCGCACAACCCTGAAAGGAGGTTCAGAGTGTTGGAGTTTACTGTGAGTGCTGCTTTGCTGTGTGTCTCAGCCCTGCCCTCAGTCCAGAGGACTCACAGGCTGGCAGCAGAACTGTTGCAGAACGACACTTCCAAAAGGTCATGGCCAGAAACATCCAGAACACAACAGAACAAGGAAGATAAGAAAACATAAGCAGAGGTAAATACTGCTTCATGCTTCTAATGGCTCAGAAGTGATGATTTAGAGAGAATAGTGAGTCTGTATGTCATGTTAGTAAAATCTTAGATATCACGCCTTTAAGGTATCCATCAGTTTTAAACAGTGTTAGAGAAATCTTTGTCAAGCTTTGTCTTACCGGTACTTCCTCACTTTGCATATGCTGATCTACTTTTTCAGTGTATTCTTGTGCTTGGTAATGACCACATACAGAGGAATAGCATTGCTGCATTCTTTAAAATCCTGAAACCCTTTAAAAATTTCAGTCATCTGGCCTGTCTCTTGTTTCTGAACTTGTAATAGTCTGTTGCACTTGGTTTCTAGCTGAAGCTGTCAGGAATGTGAGCCCTCCACCAGCTTCGCTACCCCCTGGGTGTCTGTGATGGGCAGGCTTTGGCGAGCGGGGGATACTGTTTTGTTTCCTAGGGCCAACATTACACATTCTACTAAAGAAATATAAATAAATTCATGAAATACATAAGGATAAGAAGTGTAACACCATGACACAAGCTAAGACAAAGTATGTATTTTTTTCAGACAAATGTGTGGCTGTGGCATTGCCTACATTATAAGGATAAACAGAAGGGCGGCTCTGAAAGCTCAGCAGAAGTGACTGGCAGTCTGAGTTCAGATCTGCCAAGCCACCAAGCCTTCCTGTGGTGAGGTGCTCTCAACGCCTTGAGATCCTGTGGAGGCTGTTTTTTTTATCGACACGCTGCGGGCTCCTCCTGGGTTTCCTTTTTTCTCCAGCATGTTCTGAAATTCACATAAAAATCAGGCGAAGATGTTATTTCAGGCCAGTATAAAGTTAATTTGGCTGCAACAATACATAATGAGATCACACTCCTATTTGTGGCAGCCATATCTTTGTGTTTTCACAGGTTTCTGTTCGCACTTCTGTGTTTTCTTGTGCATTTCCATATTTTTAGTATTTGTTTTCTGTCTGTTGTGGCTGCTCTTCAAAATAAGCTTCAGAGTAAGTGTAATATAGCTGGTACACAAAAAGCCAGTTTGTTTATTCCTACAGATTTAAAAAAAAAGTTAATTTGCATCTTGCTATGAAGAACACAACTCTGTCACTGAAAGTAGTTTTTAACTTCTTCACTGATTACTGTTTAGCTGTTAAAAATAGCTTGGTTTCTAAAATGAGCCCTGATTCTAAAGTACTCCCTGAGCTGGCTGCTGCTGCTGTTTGATGTGTTGTCAATATTTGTTTTTTTTTTTTGGTCATTGCTCAGTTACTATCTCATTTAGCGTTGGCCACATGCATTATTCGACTACATTAGTTTACACCATCTGGCTGCTTTAGGAAAAGTCTCACATTCACCACCATAACTTTGATTCACTAGCTGTAATGTCTCCTTTAGATTTACAGTGATGCCTTTTGGAAAACAACATTTCAAATACTGTTGGTCAGACTAAAAAAGCTTCTGAGTTAGAAAAATCCTTCCAGAGCACATTTATCATATCAACTGTTTTAATTTATCTCTATAAAAGAAAATGCACTTCATTAAAGAGTTGAGGGTGCTTTTAGTTTGCCAGCATGCAGTCTGAAGACTTAAGAGGAGTTTAGGATACAAAACAAAACATTACTACAAAGTGAAATTAAGTTTCTGGTTTGGTAAAAAAATATACCCACTTGCAGTCTAATCTTGCTTGCATTGATCGGTCCCCCTCCCCCCACATTGAAGCTTCCAATCTCAGCAGGATACTGTAGCCTGGCTGCCGAAGTAGCCCAGCTTTCATTTATGGTTGAGAAGCAAATGATGCAAGAGCATAAACCCAGAAGGGAGGAAAGCGTTTCAGATGACTTCTCAACCAAACTATTATTCCCACCCAGGGCCGTTGTCTCGACATGAGTATCCACACTTTGCAGTTCTGCTTGAACACAGGAGCTGTATCACGGAGTCTGTGCTCTCTACCCATTTAAAATTCTGGCTATTTGATGTTCACAGATCAATGGAGTTAGAGTCTGCCGAGGTAACAGATGTTGCCATCAGTCACATTATAGCTGAGTTCTCTTAAGGATTTTTCTCTTTAAGGATTACATGTCTCACTGAATCATTTAATACACCAAAGTGCTAAAAGCAACAACTGAAGATACAGTTTCCTCAGTGCTAAGAATGTGTGTTCACGCTTTACACCTCTGTTTTGGGTATAAATTTCAGGCTACATCAGGATAGTAGTTTATTTTCCGCAAAGTGGTATTGTGAAGTTACTTTATAATTTATGATTGCAGTGACCTGTTATCCATAGGGGAGCCAACAGCTCTGACTTCAAACAGCCTAGCCTCAGCACAACATCTGGCCTATGAGGAAATGTTGCCTTTGTTAATAAAGTGAAATAAATTGATGTGGCAGACAAAAGCCTCTGTACATTACATGTCTCACTGCAGAGGTATTGAAGTACACTAGGATGTGCACACCTGCAGGCTTTTGGTGCTTCAGCACAGGTTTCTGGCCTATAAGCTCTTTTATAGAAATGGATAACGCTCTTCTTTATTAAAGGTGTTAACCAATGCTGTTTAATGTGATAATTTTATCAGGGGAGGTTTCATACATTATGCTCAGTGGCCCCCAGGGATCTTTGCATATCTGTTGTTAGCGTAAATGTGTTTTTTTATTTCTTCAAGGCATTCACTTCCACATTGTTAACATGTCGGTGGTGGTAAAATCTAGTCAGCAGGTGCTGCCTTGCTTTCACTGTTGCCTCTTGGAGGATTTTTCGTTAATTAAGATAATTAATGTCAGACTGTTGTCATTTCTTTAAATATCGTCGGTACACTAACTCAGTTTTCAAATGTGCATAATTTCAGGATAGAAAGAAAAGAACACTTGATTTTGTCACTTCAAATGACAGAACTGTTGCAAAGTGGATCATCAAAAACTAGAGCAACAGAGGAAAAGTATGCTTTCTTCCATTTGTGATTCTTGTTTTTGTTATTTGGGAGCTGGAGCCATTTTTGCACTCAGCAAATGTCACAGAAACAGGCTGGACAAATCACCAGTGTTTTCATATGTCAAATGTGTCTTTATTATTAATATTCCAGTCAGTAGCTTCTGTAACAATTGCTTTTACAGAATCATCCATCTGTTTAATTGCTCTGGCTAAATGTGATGACAGTTTTATTGATGAGGCAACTTAATCCCAACAGCTGATAAGGCCGGATCAACAGGGTGGTGAGAGTGAGCAGGAACCGCAAGGCGTCTCTCCTTTCATTTGTCTCAGGTGTTCATCCTTCACTTGCAGAATGCCCCCTGCTTTCCTGATCCCCTCATCTTCGCTTTTCTGTCTTCACACAACACCTTCATTTCACACTAGTAATCTCTTCAACCTAAGCTCTTTAAGTCGCTATTAAGCCCTCGTTCGTCCTTACATAATGATCAAATTCATCCCGGTCCATTTACCTCCAAGGTTTAAGATTTACAAAGGATTAGAGGTTGAAAAATCAATTTCTTGCTCTTGGATGTCAAATAATCCACTTTGTAGATACACTGTCGCTACTGCTACATAGTGTGTTAAAGTCTGTGTGGTAGCTGACATCAAGTGTGACCCTTCGATGCAATTCAAAAGGATAGATATGCTAATACATGTGCCATCATCATCTGAATTCACGAGGGAGGTTATGCCGTGCTCAGGTGCGAGGTGTAATCATTAAAAGAACAGCCTCTGTCCAGTGATTTGAAATAGTAATTTGAGGTCTTACTGTATATGGCATGCTGAACTTTGAACACCCATTTCACACTGAAAAAAAATCTACAAAGTGAATACTGTATCTCTGTATTGATGTGTTAACTGCAGCCACAGAGTTTCACCTTACACCTTCACTATCTCTCTGAACACAGAAAACTTTACCAGCCAGCAATTTGGTGTATGCATATTATACCGGACTGTAATTCTGGATCCTAACCAAGTAAATGCATAAAGTTAATTGCCATACAGAGGGGGGGATATAATTTGTCCTAATTTTCAAACTACTGTGGCTTGTTTTATTGTCTATGACGGTGTCCGTGAGGGTATGACATTAGGAAGGTATAAAGGCCATTTTATTGGAGGACTATAAATCTCTGCAGCCCAGTCTGGACACTTGGTACCACTGTTAAAAAGTGTGGGGGAGTATTTTTAGATTTAGCTCCCACATAAAGAATTTCATACATTCAGCACAAATTAAAAGCAGAGTTGGAGTCTACTTACTCAGCCTATTCACAATGGGCCCAATAATTAGTAAATAAATTTGTAATGTAAAATGGATTTATTGCAGGATAACTACTTTATGGGAAACTTTTTTGTGTTTAAGTAAAGTGGACTACCAACTCTACAGTATATTTCCATAGATTTCCATTTAATTGTAGATTACATTGCACACATGGCTACACATAGTATAGTTCAAATGGTAACAGTTCTGTGAGGCTGCAATCTTACACAAGCATTGGTTTTGATAATTATTCTAGGCCAATAGTACGTTTAATGTTAAACTACTGCTCTCTGCAGATGTTGCTGCCATTAGATTATATTAGTATTTTAAAATAGAATAAATGAAGGTGATGTTAATTTGGTGTAATTTGGCTCTGAGGAACAGCACCAATGATGCGTCATTAAAAGAAAAAAATAACAGAGCTGCCAAAACTTTCTTACTCAACTAACATTTACCTTAAAGGAGGCATACCTGTATGAAGTTTTCATCTCTTTTTCAATTGTAAACAGGTCTATGGAAGAAAAAAACCCAAAACACTCAATTGACAGAAAAAGAGGCTGAACCAAAAACGTCTGCTTGGGTCATTTGTCATGTATGCAAAAGGTTATGTTTTAGAATCAGCTATGTCCCAGTGGTAAAAGACATTGGGGTTAGGAGAGTTTGATTTTATACTGTGTGTTTCATAGGTTTGCTTTTCTCCAGCTCCAAGTATTGTGCGTGATGCTTTCTGATTCTTTCGTTTTCTGACATCTTTTGCCTGACCTTAGGTTTATTTATTCCTTAATGTAAGCCTGTGGTCCCCAAATGAAAATCAAACCACTGTGACTGTGTTGAGTCAGTCTGACTTGTGGTGGAAAAGTGACTCACATGTCACCTTGCTGTCTTTGTTGCCTCAGAAATGCATCTGGATGACATGTTGGTAAGAGTGTAATTTTAAAAACACTCTCAGGTTGTAATTGTGGTGTAGGAACAAAAGATCTTGTAGTTGTATGAAATGGAGGACTTTTTAGCTAACTGAGACAAAAACCAGCTCTTCGGATTGGTCAGTACATTTACATGCATGAATTGACTTTTGTCTTTGTCCCAGTAGTACATGCACAGGAGTGTAACCAATTTATTGCTGAAATCATGTTGCCTGCACGATGGTAGGTGGTGATAGGTGCCCTCTTTTAGTTTGTTAGTATTTGGCCATTTCTGGTTGACCTACAACGTCACAGCCCACAACAATAGTCAATAGCGAGCTATCAAGTTAGAAACCCAGAGGTAAAGTGGCACAACAATGGAGAATGTTGCAAATTTGTACATAGCAAGTGTGTCTTTATATCCATCCAAAAATGAACTCAGTCAGTTTTTGCCATGTGCAACAGTTAGCAGTCTTCTTCTGTTTTCCTTTTTACTTGCTGTTTGACTTTCAGGTTAGGATGTCATGCAGAGCAGGTGCATATGCAGAACACCTCTTCCCAATCCAGACCGACTGTTCTGTACACATGCAGGAATAGATTGACTTTCAGTCGCATTATCCAGGTGTGTTAGTCCAACTTTTAAAATTTTGATTTCAGTCAAGCTAATATGTTTACACGTAATGTTTAAGTCCAGTTTTAGTTGAACTATAGTAATAATTAGATTTCTTTTAGGTGTCATCTAAACCTACTGAGTGTATTTATGATGTTATAACTAAATTGTCACTGACCTAAGCTGGCCGGAGGATGGCTGAATACTCGCTCCTGGCACTTTACCAGCAGAAGGTTTTCTATCTGATGGCATCAAGGGCAATTAGAGAAAAGTGGTGTGGTCAGCAGGAGCTCATTTGCATGTAAGGTGACAAAAACTGAAACAGCCTGCTAGCATGTGGATAAAAATCACAAGTTAAAGACATGGTCCACTGATTGATCAATGATTTTTTTAGCTGAAAATAAACATCTGAAATTAATATGTATGCTAACTTGTTTAAAATGATATAATATGCACCCTTTTAATGGATCGAGCACCAGTGTAATTATTGTATTTTATTTAAGGAGAGTGTGGCATTATGGGTCGGTAACTTTGCTGTAGCTGGTCTAGTGAGTTTATCTCAATCATGTTATTGAGTCTGTTTGAGCTGAAGATGACCCTCTTAAGTGTATAACAATAGAATAGTTTGAGTGGTGGGATACACTGCATTTTATTCAAGATGAAAACCAACATGATGAAAAAATGTTTCGTTTGCTTGCTGCTCATTAATTCAAAAGAATTAAACAAGTATTAAAACAAAAACAGATGTCTACCCACCAAAGACATATTTAAATAGTTGAGTATTCCAGTCTAGCCATGCTTGTACTAAAAATCATTTGTGATTCATCATAAAACTCCATGTGAATAAATTAGGCCACAGTCTATGTAATTATTGGAAACACTGCAGCTGTCAGTGCTGCAGTGTCCCTAATTGTACATTTTCCTATGGGTAGTAAGGAAAATGTGGACTTGGGTTTTTTTTCTACTGCAGGTATTGTAATAATGTCAGCCCAAAATAATGCAAAAATACAGAGTTTCTAGTAAGATAATGGCCACAGGCTGCCACATATACTTTTAGTCCTCCAGAAACCTGAGAAACCCAGAGGAAAACTTGTAATAATTCAGGTGTAACGTGCATTCGATTTATAAACAGTGAAAAGATTTTGATTCCACCTTAACACTTTCTCCATCTTCAGCAAGTATGTAGCTATAGTAATTATATGATAGAGCTGAGGCTGCTAGAGGAATGGCAGAAGCTTCGGATGTGTATAATTACATATACATCTTTGCCATAATGATCATATTAGATTGTACACTTTGTTAAAACTTGCCCAAAGGTACCTGAGTGGCAGCACCCAATGGTTTTATAAAATTCTACCTCAATCCACAAATATCAATCTCACAGTGGTGCTGATAAAGTCAGGAGTTCAGAAAGGCAGAATAACCTGTACAGCATGGACAGATTTTTAAAATACAGTATTTCTCATTGATCCACCAAAGTCAGAAGCATTCCTGACACTTTAAATGCCTGTAATCAATCTAATAGTCGGTGTATTTTTTTCTGTCTGGATCAGCGTGACCGGACCGTTCACTGTGCCAAAACACTGACATGGCTAAAGACAGAAAAGCATAATCACAAACGTGCTGCCCATGTGGACCCTTTCGGACAACGATGCACTAAATATACTGTCTCATCTGTCGTTTTCCTCTTCGGAAGCCAATATGTTTTAAGCCCAAAGTATGCTTAAAGGACACAATCGATCTCATATTGACAGTAAAATGGATCTACTCCTGCATATTTTGGAAGTGTTGTGTTCGGTTGATGGGCATCATTGATTTTTATTTTCTGTTCAGTTAAAAGCCAACCCACAGTGTAATTTGCTGTCTGAATAATAATTGGTTACCTGGATCGTGATAGCTCTGCCAGAATCAGAACATATTTGCTTATTGCTTAAGAGCTGTTCATGAAGGGAGCAGTTAAAGTGCTTTTTTATCTTTGATTGGTGAATAAATTAAAGGTCCTCATGATCCGTTGTGCCTGTCTCCCCTGTTATTAAACCCTCACCCTTCTCTCTCCAAATCTGAAACTTCCTTGTATTAAAATAGAAATATGTTCTTTTTCCCAGTATACTCCTAACGTTTCCCCTCGTCCGATAAAACACAATATGTAGCCCAAGAGTGCATGTTTTGTTTGAACACTGGGGAAGCATTTTTAGTAGGGCATCTCTGGGTCCTCTAGGAAATTTTGAACATCACACACTTCAAGTTTGTGTGCTCTGGTGAATTGTTAATGCATCAGTTTGTGCCTTCACTGCATAAGTTTGATAAAGGAGTAAAATGTGACTAAAATGGACAAGAAAATGTTCAAAATAAAGAAAAACATGAGCAAAAATTTGACCAAAAAGTCATTAGAAACTAACATGTTAACATTTTTCTGGTAAATGAATCCACATATCATGACGCCTTTATGCTGTTCATTCTGTCAGTGTAAAACATCAGATTGATAAGGATGAGAATTGAAATAAATTGTTGAGAAAGCAAACAAAAATCAACAAAATGAAGAGCTAAATGATCAGAAAGGAACACAAGAACAACAAAGATGAACAAAATTCTTAACAAAACAGCCAAAAAATGAATGAAAAACAAAATAAATAGCAAAATGAAGGTATATAACAGCCTACAGGTCTTTTTAGTTTGTGTCAATGAGTGATGCAAGTGGTGGTGGCACTGTAAATATCATATGGTAATCTGCAATGACAATAAAGACATTCAGATCCAGATTCAAAGTAATAAACACAATTAGGACAAAAAAATCAACATAATCAAGCAGGTAAACCAAATATAATCAAAACAGTATAAAAATAATAACTAACAAGAAACAGTGAAATGGTAAATCCCCCACACAGTTTTGACATTGACTGTGATTTTGACCATTTTCCTTGAAGGTTACAGCATTTGGAATCAGCATAGTTAATAAGCCAGGAATCTTTTCAACCTGACATAGCTGCAGATGTAAATGGAATGAGTTCAGACCGTACCTATCTTCAAGGTCAAAGTGAAGGTCAGAGGTGTCTCACAGTCTAATCCGTCACATTAAAATTTGGGGTCTCTAGCTACAGCAGTTTTAGTACTATAGGTCAGAACTGGTTTTTTTCAATTATTAATGCTGTAACATAATTCATATGCAAATTACTGGTGGGTGCCATAGTAACCCTTCCCCCTACCCTGACTACCCATGTGCCAAATTTAGGTAGAGTTTTAGTTTTGGATGCAGATACTTTGAAGATACAGAACCAAATGTTTCAACGCACATACCATGGTGAAATTGACTGTGACTTTGATCTTTTTCTTTGGGGGTCACAGCATGTTTGGAGTCAGCATAAATAGTCACCCAGTTATTTAGAATTTGATTATTTCAACTTTGACTACATAGCAAAATACAATCATTTCAGACCTTACTGCTCTTCAAGGTCAAAGTCAAGGTCAAAGTCATTTGATGAGCAAGAGAAGTGTCCCCGAGTCTAACCTATCACATATTAAAATTTGGTGCATCTGGCTAAAGTAGTCAGAATTAGGTTTTTGCAGTTATTAATGCTGTAACCTAATTAATATGCAAATTATTGGTAGTTGCCATAGTAATCTTTCACCCTCCCCTGAATACCCATGTGCCAAGTTTGGTTAGATTGGGGCCTGGGATTTTGGCGATACACAGGCAAATGTTCTGATGGACACATGCATCTATGTAGGAATGGGGCTCTTCTAACGTGATTCGGGAGAAGGATAATAAAGAAAAATGATGAAAAATGAACAAAAATTGAACAAAATAATAAATGAATAAAAGAATGAACAAATATGAATGTAATTTATGTAGAGACCCAGAGATGACAAAAAACAGAAAATTGGGAATTTAAACTGTTTATTAATGAGTAGAAATGCACCTGTTAAAAAAAAAATTGAATGGGGACCAAATTGTCCCCCATTCCACCCCCACGATACTGGCTTCTTTCTTTACTTTTTCAGATGTGTACATAATCAAAGGCATCTGAAAAACAAAAGCTCCGTAGACTCTGCCTCCGTCTGATTGTCCCTGCCTCTCTGTTCTCCATGTTGCCTGATGACACCATTAAGGAAACATTTCCATACGCGCTTCATTCCTCTCTTATGATGATTCACTCAAATTGCCTTTGATATTGCTGAGGTCTTGCACTGAAAAATGATCAGTTGTCTGCTTTTCTTTTCTCTGCCACATTAACTGACCTGACTGGATGATAAATAAGCACATACAGACACATGAGAGAAGCCACACCCATTAACTGAATTTAACTTGAGATAATTAGATTCTGTTTCCGAAACAAGTAGATCTTCATTTCCTGTCAGTTTGTGTAAATGTTCATAATAATATCAAGCCTTGCAAATGATTATTTAATATTTTAACTTGACGTAATTGTAAAAGTGTTCATTTCTTTCCAAACTACAAACAAATTGCTGGCCATTGTAAGAAAAGAACATACTTTCTTAATGATTTTTTTAGTTCAACCAAGTATTATGCATCGTAGTCAAATGAGTGAGGATGATTTACCTTCCTGCCTCTGTGCCTTTAAAGATGCAGCTGCTCTGTATGCATATGGTGTCAGTACTTCCAATGCATATTATTACCTTATTTGAAATTATGTACTAATGTGTACAGTGACATATTGAGGGCGTTAAATCCCAAGATGTGGGATAGGTCTGGACCCCTCTCTCCTCCCAGGGATTTCGACCTGTGGAAATGTACCGTAACATATTCAGAGACATGAAGAGAAAGCATTGCTAATGGCCTTGTTCCAGTAGTTCTATCACTGCATCGAGTAGTAGGCTGTTTAATTAGAGTTGCTGTGTTGGATGAGACAGAGGATAGTGTCTTGTGTGTTTCAAATGATATACAGTGTAAATTAACTATTCACTGTGTTGTAGAGCAAGAATTCATAAATGATTGGAAGATATTTTTATTATCCCCTTCTGTCGCAGTGAACTTAATACAGTATCTCTTGTCATGAACCAAACAAGACAACTGAGGATAAGAAGGGAAGACTTGTTTCATTAATGGTGTCAGTGAACCCATTAAGGTCTGGATACATAAACTGTGGCCAGAGTGTCCGTGACATCAACCATCAGTTTCTGAAGGTCATTTGGGTTGTCAGTTTCTGATTGACATTCAGGAGTCAAATTCCAGAAGTGACCATATTTGGATAAAAGCACAATGGGTCAGAGGGCTTATGGGTAAAAGCAGAATGGACAGTTTCAGACCAGATCAAACTTAAACAAGCATTGTCTAACAAAGTAATTTTACAGTATTGTTGCTGTAACCTCTTAACCACAACAATAGTCAGACTGCCTTGAGAAAATGTGTTTTGTTAAATAACTAGAAAGCACTCAGAGCACGCAGACTTCTACCAAGCAGCTCATTTCCTGACATAATGTGATTTACGCCCAACAATAATAGGTCTACATTTATTTTATCTACATTATTGGATTCCTTGTCTATAAAAACATACCTTTAGCATTTGGAATCACATTCACATCAATGTTAGTTCAACAGCTATTTACAACAATCCATATTTCCATAAAGGTGATTTTCCATTTGCACTCTACTGAGCCTCAGCTACAGTTTGGTGTTAGTAGCATTTCTGTACCTTTATCTGTTACCTCACAGTGCCACAGATGCTGTTTTGGATCACAGCATCCGGAATATTGCCAGGATCTGAAAAAATCTACAGTATATCGTAGAACCTGTTGAGAAGTCATCATGTATTTTTTTTGCATTGACCCTGGGCACTTATTATGGCATTACACACAAAAATGCTGAAATTGGACCTATCTTGCAATGATAAAAAAATCCTTCACAATTTGTCTGGATCCAGACAGTGATTCAAATCACTCCCGATAGCCAATTGATTGGTCTTTATGCCATTTCCAACCTATCCTGAATATTTTATCAAAATCCATTTATAACTTTTTGAGTTATCCTGTTAATATACAGACAGACAAACAAACAAACAGGACAAAAAACAAAAACTCCTTGACAGAGGTAATAAGAGTTCTGACTCAGCAGGGGATTTAGCTGTCATAGAGACCTCTCAATCAAAAGCCATAATATCTTAATAACAGTGCAAAAACTTGAAGATGTATTTATTTTGTATTTTTGGAGACAGTTTCCAGGTAACTCCGTGGAAATCAGGGCATCTTGCAGCCAAACCAAGTTTCAACCTCACTGGTCAAGTGAGTCAAGTGGAGAAGTATCAAAAACTTCAGTAATTTTATCATCAATATGTTATAATGTTCACCTTTAGGGCAGAAATATACATAGTTACAGCCAGGAGCAGTTTTATTCTCTTATTTCCACCTCTGTGAACACCTCTGTGTACTCACTCATGTACATGATCCAGACCCTGATATCTGTGCTTAATTAAGGATGTAAGTGTTCTGATTGACAAGTATGTGAGACAGATACCTCACCTCTTAATTAAATCCACCTCACTTTCACTTACACTACACCTTCTATTTTTGAATCAGAATGAGCAGACTGTGGTGCCAATATGGAGCATCCAGAATATTATTTGGGCTTCCAAATGGTTCTTCAGAAACCTCCAGCTGATATCAGGGAGAGTTTGACCATCCTTTATATACAGTCTATGAGGCTGGAATTACAACTTTAGATTATTTCCGCCTAATGGCACAGTTGTGGTCCTTGCACACTCGTTAGGCATATGTATGTAACACATTAATAAATCTAATCAAGCCTTTTCACTGTTTTCTGATATTTAATCAGTTTATTAAGAAAATAATCAACACATTATTTGACAAAAATAATTTCCAGGAACCCTACAGTATTGCATCTTTGTGGCAGTGACCTTCACTACAGCCAATTGTCAACAGTCAGTTTGTTTTCAAAGGTACATTATGTTTGCTAATATATTTAATGTGTTTTTTTCCAACTACCGGTAAGTGCTTTTAGATGACCTACCTTATGTGTATGGCGCCTTTACACCTACAGTATACTGTATACTGTACACATAATTTTTTTCCTTTAATGATGCAAATGCATTCAGGAAGGAGGAGGACTTTAAGAAGCACAGATGAAGACAAATTAGTCCATTTTGAGCAGAAACATAGAAATTGCAGCATTGAATTTTTATGCTCCATGTATTAAAAAGATTTGAAAGGGTTTTAATTTCTTGTTTACATGATTGCACTCCTACTTGTTACAGGGAATTTTACCCCAAACACCCATAACACTTGATAATTAGAAGACAGACGTGAAAAGCTGAACATGATGCTTTGAGAGGCCTCCTGGGGCAGTTCTATGAGCTGCAGATTTTATGATCGCAGAGCGCAGGCAGGGCATTGCCTCAACAATTAATTTGTGTTAAGGGTGAAGGGCATGATGTTAACAATCTCTTACTATGAGTCATCCAGCCTGATGAATGCTCTGAGATATTCAAAATCATTATGCAAATTAAAAAAGTTCAATTTGTAAAGTAAAAATGCAACATTTTCACACTGACTATATGAAGTACAAGTTAAATGCATGTAAACATGAGTTTATGAATTAATCATGACTGTACAACTACATGCAAGCACCCAGGCTTTGATTTAGGTTCAGATACTTGCAACAGGAAAGAGTTTCTCTTCAAATTTAACAGCGGGAAATACAAACGTCTTCACTAAACCATTCATTAATATCTGGAATAATTTACAAGACATGCTTAAATCTATGACTTTACATGTTTTAAATGAAGGCGTTTATAATGTACAACGCATATGGGTTTTTAACAAACCTCTTCAAAAGGATGTCCATGATATTTATGACGCGCCAGGCTTTCTGTGCTTGGAATGAATGATAGACTTGTCGACTTGTTTATTTGTTTAGCATTTTCTGGTGTTATAGGCTTTGATGTTGTTATGTATAACGTTCAGCTTTATTCCCCCCAAAACACAGTATGTACAAGGTTTGGCTCTCTTTACAACAAACAAACAAGCCGCAGTTTTGACATGTCATCAGAGTTTTGTTGGGTTTTTAATAAATCAGAGTCTGTCTGAGTTTAAAAGACATCAGCTTGGATCGTTGTGCAGTTTCAATGTGTGACACTTTATTGCTGCTGTTTTCAACTGCAGATGCACTGAGCTAAGCCTGTTTGATCTGTTTCATAGGTGATCCTCATGTTGACAAAATACTACGACTTCAACTCTGGCAGAGTAACAGAGAGTTCTTTATGGAGGTAAGAACTTGTACTGATGAAGTTTGTCTGCTCTTACTTTGTGTGGATGAGAGTCAAAGAAAACAAACAGACACTGTATTTTTAAAGGAGTGGCTAAAATAATGACAATTGACAGCAAATTCCTTGTTTTTTTTAACAAATTGAAAGCAAAAGATGCTGGAATAAAAATGACTGAGTGTAAATATAAATGTTTTTAAGTAGTCTATAAAGCAAACTCTGTGTCTCAAATGCAACAAAGACCACTTTCTTGTTGATGACAATTAACAAGGGGACAATCATGCATTTTTAAGTACCTCTTTTTATGTTTGTTCCTCCGCTGAAGTACTAAAACAGGAAAAATCACAAACAATGTAATTACTAATTTTCACCCCAAAGCATTTTAAAAATAATGTCCCCAAAAAGCATCCCACACATGATATTCCTGTTTATTTTTTCTAATTAAAAAAATCTTCATTCATCTAGCAAATTGCTTCATGACTTCTGCTGTTGTAATTTTCTGCTTGCCTGCCATGCTTAATGATACCATCAGCATCTTAACTAGTAGGTGCTGTTCTCTCATGTTCTCCACCACAACTTATTTACTCTATCCTTTGATTTCATTTTAGGTCAACTGATTATGGGACCACGTATGAAAAACTTAATGAGAAAGTTGGGCTGAAAACAATACTGAGCTACCTGTATGTGAGCCCCAACAACAAGAGAAAGGTGGGTTTCATGTTTGCAGTGAGTATTATAATAAACCATCTACCGGTATTGGTGCAAGAGCATGTGAAATGACATTCATTAAGAGTTAAATAAAACTTTTCAGTGTGAAAGTGTCTTGGCACAATTTTGTACAAACCAAAAGAACAAAACAAGTTGAGCCATTGTGTAAAATGGGAATAAAAAGCTGAATGGGATGATTTACGAAACAGTAAAAACCCATATTTAATTGAAAGTAGAAAGACAAACACAACAACAAAGATAACACATTAAATGTTGAAAGTGAAACATTTATTTTTTTTCTATGGTCATTTTAAAATTGATGTCAGTAACATATTTCAGTTAACCTGAGTTAGCATCATGTTTACCACTCCGTCCCATCACCTCGTCTTTTATCAAGCAGAATTCTGGATTTTTTTCCCCCATTCTTGCTCGATGTAGCAGTTCAGGTCTCAGGCTCAAGGTCTCCTTAACCCTAGAACACTAACGTCGGGTGATTTTCACCCACACATTTCTTGTCATGTCAGAATCAAAATCAGAATTCCTTTTATTGTCATTGCGCCAGGAAAGCACAACGAAATTTGAAAGAAGTAACCCTCGCAATCAGTGCAAAAATGTGATTTTTATTGTGATTTTCAATGTGATTTTCATTGTGTTGCTGCTGTCTGAGTTACACGGGTCCTTGGGTGCAGCTTCAAGCTGCTCACTGATGTCAATGGTATGTTTGTTTCCCTCCTCCCATCTATGGTTTATTCACAGGGCCTGCATTCGGGTGATTTTCACCCGACGTTAGTGATGGTGTTACTAATTTTAACGTTAGTGTTCTAGGGTTAATCATATTGTATGCTTCATAATGCATCAAACATAACCAGGGCAGTTTAGCATAATGACTGACTCTGGACCCATGCTGTTGATGTACGTGCAGAATGTGGTTTGGTAATGTTTTGCTAAAGTAAACAGGGTCTTGCTTACTTGGCCGCCCTGTCCTTCTAACAGTCCTTTAGTTTAATTCAGTTGTGTTTGTGCAGGGCCGATCTTAATCTAAGACACTATGGCGCTCTTGTAGAGGCGCTTATATGCAGGTTACCCATGTGCACTGATGCCCAGCCATGTTACTACCCTCTTGCCTCCACTCTAAATAATTGTGAAACATTCCACCAAGAGTTGTGCTTTTTGTGACTGTCTCAACTTTTTTGAAACGTGTTGCTGGCATCAGACTCAAATTGTGCATATGATTTTCAAATAAACAGTGGAATTTTTCAATTGTTGTTTTTGTGTTATTTTCCATTAAATCTGGTGTTTCAGTGTTTTGTAGTTAATCTCATTATGTTTCTATGTGCACAGTGGCTCAATTTTTTTGGAAACAGGTGTATTTACAGTGAATATTTTCATAATTATTTGCTAGAACCGCTGCAAAAATTGAGGAATACAATCCATAAAGAGCTCTATTTCAGTGTTAAAGTGTAACTGCCACAGTTTCTTGCTTATCACTTCTGTAGCGGTGTAGCAGAGGCACTTGTTTTCACCAGAGCATCCCTGCAGGAGCCAATTCTGTGTCGATTCCACAGCAGTACATTGCACAAGCACACTTAAGCCCTGTGGAATGGATGCTGTCAAGGTGGGCTGCTGATTCCCTTGTCTCGTTCCTGCCTCGTCTCAGATCATGTTACTGACCGACCCGGAGGTGGAGAGCAGCCTGCTCATTAGCCTCGACGAGGGGGCGTCCTATCAGAAACACAGCTTAGCCTTTGATATCCTCAGTCTGCTTTTTCACCCCGAGCAGGAGGACTGGATCCTGGCTTACAGCCACGACCAAAAGGTAACATGCTCCTGTCAGATGGAAAAAAACCTGAAAATGTTTACTTGCTGCTTATTATGCTCTTGTTACCACTGCTATGTCAGGTTGTTGCTTTGTCTGATAACAAAATGAACATCCATATGAAATGATACAAAAACATAGGGTTGTTGTCATTGAAGCATCTGTTTTCAGTACGCCTTTCTGGCATTTTTGTGTCGTGTGCAGAGACATGTGCCACTTAAAGTAAGGCTGCATTTTCCCGGACAGAGGCAGATGATGGCCTGCTCCTCTAAACAAGCCATAAAGTCTCCAAGTTTGAATAGATGTGTCCTCGACAGCACAAAGTTAACAAGAGAGACACACCCCTGTATTTCACTAGCACATACAGATATACACCGAGACACATGGGTACGAATGCACAGCCTTCATTACTCACAGCGGTAACCCTGCTGTCTGCTTTACTCAACACCCAAGACATCAAACTCAGCCTCCCCAGCCTGCTATTGGAAGACTTGATTTTCAGAGAGAAAAACAGTCAAGGTCTCAGAAGTGAGATAAATGGTTCTGGGAGGAAGATGAAAGCAGTACAGAGCCATCAATGGGTCAAAATAAAGATGCTCCAGACAAGTTTGCCTTCTGGTCCTCCTGTAAAACTAAATTCCATTAATTTTCTTTTTTTATGTTGAGTTTTAGAACTGCTTGACTAAATTAAATTGATAGTCTATGTTCATTTTCCATGTATTGATTGTATGTCATGTCCTTTAAAAGTTGTAAGCTCAAATTCAAAGACAAATTGATGTTGCTAATCCGTGTAAAGTGCACGGTTTAAGATGCTCAGTCCTCGATCATTATGAGAAGATGACAGGCCTTAGCAAGAAAAAAGACTTTAGTGGCTTTATGAAAAAATGATTATAGTGACAGTAAAAGGAGGGATATTATAATGCCAATTAGGCTGGAATCATACTGCTTTGTGCTCCTTTTTTCTAGAGAATCAGACAGGATCATATTTTTATTGCATGTATCTTACAGATTAAAAACATCTGTATAAGAGCGTCACTATACTGTAACTAGGGCAGCACAATTAATTGAATAGTAATCGTATTTTCAGACATTATACTGTACATATAATTTCAAAAGACTGTAGTTTAAAGTTCCAAAGATACAAATTAGAAGGAGTTAGGGTGATGCTGTTGTTCATTTTTGCTCATTTTGTTGGTTATTTTGCTGACTTTGTGTTTATTTTCATTCACATCAATGATACTTTTGTGAAATTTTGTTCATTTAAAAAAATAAAAAATATCTTAAATTTGTGTTAATTTTGTTGATTAGTTTGTTAATTAATGTTTGTTTTGTCTTTATTTTGTTGATTTTTATTTCATTTGCATTCATTTTGTTGATTATTTTGCTGAGTTTGTGCATATTTTTATTCATGTCGACGATAATTTTACTCACTTATGTTCATTTTTTGGCCGTTACTTTAATTTAGTTGATTATTTTGCTGATTTATCAGAATCAGAATCAACTTTACCAGAATCAGATGGTTATTATGGTTATTTTGATAATTATTTTTTCATTTGTGTGAATTTTTATTGATTATTTGTTCATTTTATTCTAACTCTTGCACATTTGGGTGATGATTCTGCTCATTCTGTTAGTTTTGTTTATTCGTTTTCTAATTTTGTGCTCATTTTGCTATTCATTTGGCTGATTTTCTGATACTTGTTATGCTCATTTTTTTAATTGTTTGGATATTTTTCAGTCTAGTTTTGTTCTTTATGTGGATAATTTTTGCTCATTTTTGTTTATTTTTATTAATATTTTTTAAATTATTTTGCCAATTTTCTTCTTTTTGATCACATTTTATTTAGTGTTTAGCCACCATTTTTTTTATTTGTTAATCATGTGTTAATTTTGTTCATCCCGTTGATGTTTCATTTTGCTTTTTCTTGTTAATTCTTAAAATCAATATGTTCATTTTGTTGACATTGTAAACCTTGCCTCTATGTTTTTGGTCATTTTGGCATATTTTTCCACATTTTGTTTACTTTAGAAAAGAAAAGGAAAAAAGAAACCTACATACCTTGACACAGTGTCTATAAACAGTATTCACTCACCTTGGATGCTTTTACCTCTTATTGCATTTTAAACTGAATCAATGTCAACATAATTTGCCATTTTTGACAAGACCGTCCAAAAACAACCCATTAGTGTCAATGTGAAAATAGATTTCTATGAAGTAAGGTCAATTAATTAAAAATGTATTATGGAAAATAAGTGATTGCATAAGGATTCACCACCTTTAATATGACCTAAATTAACTGAGTTCCAGCCAGTGGTGCTTGTAGCCTCACACTTTGAGAAAATGAGCTACTCTGAGTGTATAGAATGTCTATTTACTGGTAGCATCAAGGTCCAGACACTCTTTTTTCATCATACTACTAATGGCAGTGTAACTAAGCATGTCAATTCAAATTAAAATGGCAAACCCCACTGCTGGCCAAAAAAATCACAATAGGACTTTTTCACCAGATTGTGCAGCCCTAATTGTAAGTGATGGATTCTCTCATTAATGAAACATATTTACATAAAATGTTTCCCGTAGTGTAACAGCATCCATATATTAACTCCAGCCTCTTAATGATACACTTGGATATAAATCAGGAAAGAAATCTCTCACATGTGCTGTTTGAGGAAAGTATTCTTTGTACTGTAAATCATTTGGTTAATGTGCTCCACCTCTCATTTTTCAGCTCTATGTCTCTGTTGAATTCGGGAGAAGATGGCAGCTTGTGCATGACAACGTCGTCCCCAACAGATTCTATTGGTGAGATCTGCAATCAGTCATTTGTGTAGCGCTTGTCTTTCTGGCAGAGAAAAGCATCAATATTTGGGCATGCCCTAAAAATATCATGAATAATCCAAAAACACAAGACAATTGCACATTAATAAATCAACTCGTATTTGTTTTTAACATGTATTGCTATCCAGTAGCACAAAAGATATGTGTATTTTCTGTACTTTCATGAAGTAGTTCTGCTGGCTGTGCTGACAGCTTTGGTAGATTCTGCATCCTAATGTGGGACAAACATGAGACTGATCCTGCAGTCATGTTGCTGTGGCTTATTTACATGTCTCTGATGAATACATTCGAAGCAAAGAAGGGAGATTGTGTGCAGGTGCAGAACAAAAGCAGCAGAGAAAGGCATAAAAGACAAGAAGTTTGCTAAGAAGTTTGTTAAGTAGTGCTGTAAGTTCTCAAAGAGGGCATCGGTTTGCCCTTCAAAGTCAGGGAGGTTTGATGAGGAAAGTGGGAGGTAATTTGTTTCCCCAAAGTTGATGGATCTTGCTATAATAAGTTTTTTGGATAAACAGTTTTTTTCTTCAAATGAACATGCAGGCAAAACACCTATAGTATATTAACCTTAATCCTACCGTCGGTGCTTCCTGGAGCTATATTTTTTGTCATATCTCAGAGGTGATGTATCATTCCAAGACTTTTTTAATCAGTTTGTTTCTAATGTCTTAATAACATTAGTGTGAAATTTGGAAGTAAAAATTTGACATTATATTCACTGAAGTTTATTTTTGGCTTGCTAAAGGTGGTTTTGACATAAGACTAAATGGGCATATACACCTTTTTTGAATGAATCCTAACATAGCAAACATTTAACTCTCATGATTGATCCAGATATTCCAATAGTGTAAAAGCATGGCAGATAGTAATGCCGGAGAAACAATTTTTCCTGTCTCATCCTTAAAAAAACATTTTTGATGGAAATCAGCATCGGGATGTCCTACTTCTTCTACTTTGTGTATTAGAGCCCTGTGTAACATAGCCTACAGTGTCTCTTCTGATGACAAGAAGCAGTCAAATCTATTTGCTCCAAACCAGCGAAGGCCTGTGCCCACAGAGAGCCTTTTATCGCCCACAGCGCTTTCTGCCAGGCGTTGCGGGTGCTACAGCCCAGTGCATTGCCCAGCTTTTTTTGTTGCTATGATTCTGTGCAGGTCATTCTTCCTTGGGCAGACAGTGAATCCGGTGGGGCCCACATTTTGAAATACTAGTATATTTAGCTCACAAAATACAGTAGTGGCTTAAGATTTTTTCAAGTGTGGATTAAAAGAAAAATCTGCAGTCCAATTATGAAAATAAAGCCTATTTAGAGATTTGATCAGAAGATTTTGGACATGCACAGGGTCAGTGTCTGTGTAAGTGCAGTGTGTGTGGGGGGATACAGTACAGACGACAGCCTTGAATTTAGTGACATCCTGACACACGATGCATTTCTAATTTCACTTTTTACGAGGACATTCGCATAATCATGGAATAATCACATGAATGAGTCAGATGTACTTGTGTGGTTGAATCACGGCGACATGTAAAGATGTTCTTTTTTACACAGTAATGTTACAAACTGTAACGGATGTTGCAGATGTTCACTTTGTTCATAAAATCATGGAAATCCTTCTGTGTTAGATCATGAACCGAGTTGTCAGTCAGTTTCTCCTTCATGATGGTGCAGAAAGTTGGCTGTTTATGTCCTATGTCCCACCCCTCCTCGATTTTGATTGGTTGGAGAGTGAACTCTGATGGTCAATCACAGCTCTGTTCTGAAGACTAAGCAAAGAAAAGGCTTCAGCCCAGCGCAAAAATATGCTGTGCGCTGAAGGCATTTTAGTGCTGAGGGTGTTCCATAGGATTTGAATGGAAACAGGACACTCAGCACTAAGAACGCTCCCTGTGGACACAGGTCCTTATGGAAATGCATGTAATACACATTATCTTTTTTGTGAGTTTTCAAAGGTTTGCTGCAAATTTGATCAACCTTTTATGGTAACACAGCTGTTGTAGTCTTCTTAAACTGTGTGAGCATGGCAAATGCCTCTAATTAGCATAATGAGCACCCACCTATCACCAAAGAAGGTACTGACTTCAGCGGGGATGGGTGGTATTTGTGCAACTCAATATTAATAAAATGCACATTTGTCCTCTGCAAAGCGGCAGAGGTTATGTTTTCGCCGGTGTCGGTTTGTTTGTTGGTTTGTTTGTTTATTTGTCTGTTAGCAAAATGACTCAAAATGTCATGGTCAGATTTTGATGAAATTTTCAGGAAATGTCAAAAATGGAATAAGGAACAAGTTATTAGATTTTGGTGTTAATCTGAGTCACCGTCTCAGCACACGGAGTTTTTTTGCATGTCTTAATAATGAAGAAAGTGAACATCCAAAACATCTATTACAGTTTGAAACGTTACTGTGAGAGAAGGACATTTTTACGCGTTACCATGATGCTGACACAGACACAGGTCTGACTCACTGATTACGCTGACACTACATGAGTAAGAATGTAAATAATGAATTAAAAGTGCAATGTGTGTTGGTATGATAGTACACCCCCTCCCCACCACCGCCCGCCCTCACTTCACCTACACAGACACTGTTTCCATGCATCATCAGATCACATCTCAAAATAGTCTAAATCTTGATACATCGACTGCAGATGTTACCTTTAATCCACCATATTCTCACATTTAATAAATCTTACAGCACTATTTTGTAGCTAAATATTGTAGTATTTCAAAGTATGAACCTTTGCATGAGCTAAAAGCACTTCCTGTGGACACAGACCCTAATAATGCCATATGTGGGAAATGAGCTGCCTTGGCGGAGGTCTGCTCTCTCCGACTGCTTTTTTCTTGTTCAGATTGGTTCATTTTTTGGACAATTTGTGAAGCTCATTTCTGTGATAATTTTGTTGCTGTCCTGTTCAGTTTGTTCATATTGTGGAGTATTTTTTAAATTTTTGATTATCATGTGAATTATTTTGCCCACATTTTTAGTTTGTTGATTTGGTGCTTATTTTCACTCATTTTGATTTGCTGTCATTCATTTTGATTTGCTGTCATTCACAGGTTTTTAAATTATTTTTATTAACATTATGTTTTTATTTAGGCGATTTTGGACTTAAAGGTGTTACTTTCTTGATCAATTTAGCTTCTTTTTTGATGATTGTATTAATTTTGGGCATGATTCTTTTATTTTCTTGTTCAGTTTTGTTAGTTTTTTTGATAGATGTGTTTATTTTTCAGATGATTTTGTACAGTACGTTTTGGTGATAAACTTGTTACTTTCTTACTCAGTTGGTCTCATTTTATCACTATTTTTGAATAGATTTTTGGTTATTTGTGGATTATTGTGTACATTTCTGTTTACTTTGTGGATTGTTTTGTCCACATTTTTATTTTGTTGATTTAGTGATTATATTTGCTCATTTTGATTTACTGTCTTTCATAACATTAAATCAAAATGCACACATATGTCTTATTGCCTTTTACACTTACGCATAAATGTATGATGTGGATTCATTTACGGCAGAAAATGTAGATATTACTGTACAGTACATCAATTCATGGTGAATTTTTGGTCCCGTTGTTGCTATTTTTGTTGCTTATTTTAGTAATTTTCGTTCATTTCTTGATATTTTTGTTCATTAAGTTAAAAAAAAAAAATTATTTTGTTGATTATTTTGTCCATCATTTTTATTTTCTTGTTCATTTTGGTTTTATTTACACAATAAAAAATATAGATATCGTGTCAATTTATAGTGAATTTTTGGTCCAGTTGTTGCTATTTTTGTCACTTATTTTGCTCATTTTGGAAAGTTGTTACTTTATTGATCAATTTGGTTCATTTTTTTGACTACTGTATCCATTTTGGGGATGATTTTATTATTTTCTTGTTCAGTTTGGTAAATTTTTTTGACGTTTGTTTTTTTTTCAGATGATCTTCTTCCTCATTGTTGTTTTGGGGTTTAGGAAGAACTTCCCTCTTACCAACAGTTTGCTAATCAGTCCCATTATCTTAAACAGTGCTCTTTAAAAAACACTAGTGAGAAGTAGTGAGTTTTGTCCATATTTGGCGGCTGCAGCTACTTACTGAGCTCATATTTTCCATCATTTATGATTTACTATAAAGCATCACACATTGCTGTCTGTCATTTTTGAAAGATCAAAGACAGCAGATACAGAATTTTTTATATGCAAACTTACTGCAACTTTGTAAAAATAATACTGTTCTGTAGTAGATGACATTAAATAGAGAAATAATGATACAAGAAATGCTGCAATTTTTCTGTTTTCTCTGGTGGTGTGAGGCTTTATAGATTCACTGAAACCTTTAATTAATCATAAAGCATACATGGAAGAACAGTCATTCAATCTCCAGTCTAAAAAGATCTATTTTAAGTTCATTGGTGGTTTACTGGCTAGGCAGTTCGCGTGTCGATAAATAATATATGCTTTTTCTTTTTTTTTTTTACATATCCATTTGAAGCATCTAGTTTACAGGTCCTGATGAATATTTGATGTGTTGAATACCTTCTGCTCGTGAGGTATTATTGGGCTACTGTCGAGAAACCACAAATCTAATCATATCCGAATGTCATCCATCAGAATCGCCTTAATGTGGGACGATACCTGGTTTAAGTCGGAGGAAATTGGACGAAGGCTCCTGGGTGTCTTTTTGAGTGTTTTGACGTTATTAGATGTCTGCTGGGGATACTGGGAATGTGGCAGAGGATAAATGTTTAATTTATCATGGTTTTATAGCAGTTGGCTTCAAAATCCTTTCACACTTTTTCCACAAGAGGAAAAAAAACATATTAATCAAGCAGTGACCCGTAATGATAGAAATATTTCTGATAAGCTTTTCGGATTAGTCTTACAAATTTTCTTAATATTGTGATAAATAAAAGTCATAGTGGGGTAGAAATGATGACTAAGTCTATTTTAGATTCCTGCTTAATGAGGCTGATATTCAAACCTCAAAGGGAAGGTGCAGCTGTACAGTATGGTACTCATTCCTTATGTGTGAGTTAAACTGTAATTTGTTCCATTGGTGGATATTTTATTTTTCTTTGTTTATTCATCAGTGGTAAACTTTATCTTAACGATACCACAGTTTGCTGTCGTCTGCCGCATAAATAAAAAACAGCTCAAGCCATTAAATCTCATTAAAGTGTAACCACTGTCCACTCGTAAACCCTCATTAACTGGGATTTTACGTATTTTCTATACAGTGACAAAGCTTTAATGTGTTTTTTTTATGAAACCCAAATGACAAATAGCTGGAACAGTATGGAGAATGCAACATTAAAAAATAATGCAGCAGCATTAAAATTGGCTTTGGCTTGTATTTCATTGTGGGCAGTATGAGAACAACATATTTCATTTTTTGTCTCATTTTATTTGCAAATAGCTGTTCTTAGGATTCAGGTATGAACCATGAAAAAAACAATGGAACAGAGATTTTAGCAATTTTGGGCTTATAATGAGAAATAATAATAAAAAAAAAAACAAATTGACTTGAAACAGCTGATGTGAATACGTGACTCTAATTATAAGCATCATCCAGGTGAGTTGGGGATCACCAGCTTCTTAAAAATGTGACAGGAAATACTTGATAAAACAAACTCTTTCACGATAATGGAACGATTGGACAAAGGAGCACCCTTGACTCAGATCCTTCACTGACTTCTTAATTTTGTTCTTTATTACAATGCATATGAAGCACTGAGAAGAACACCAATAGGAGGATCACATAAATGCTTAGATCATTCAGTATTCTTTCAGATTTTCTACCCTTTTGGGTTGCCCTCTGTCTGAACTGGTAGTTTCATGGCAATCCAAGAAACAAGGCAGCTTCCAAATTCACACTAATGGGAAAGGCTGAATTCAGAAGAAAACAGTGTTGTTTGAGAAACAAAGGCCTTGGATGGACAGCTACTCAGCTTCTATCACACACATGTTTGAGTCAAACTGGCAATGAACAGAGGCCCGAAGGTGGCAGAACTAAAGAATGGTGTTTTGTAAGGTTGTACAGGAGAAGGATTGACATATAGTCATACTACTGGGAAGAGATGTCAGTCTATAAGGCAGTTGATCAAACTGTTACCGCATGAATGAAAAAACAAAGTTGTTTAAGGGGTGATATGAAATAAAAGCTGTGAAAATATGAACCTTTTGGTGGTGAAGGAAACTGTACTCCCTGACACCTTGACTTTCTTTGTAATTTCTACAGGAAATATCTACATTTTTGAGTGTTAGTGGTCTGTCTCCATTATTTTTTTCCTTTTTCTCGCCATTTTTATAGCAGCACAATGCTTTCTGCAGTACAGTACTGTTCAAATAATGCTCACCAGGGTGTGGTTCCACAGTGTGTACCAACACTGCTTTTATGCAGAGAGAGGGTGTTTAATCAAGCAAATTTGGGACGCCCATAGGAATTAGTTGCACCAACTTTCAAGTCTTGATCAACCTCCACTGGTGCAGAACAGCTATAAGCTTTTAGAACCCATGTCTTGTTCCCTGAAAGGGCCTTTTTGCATAATTATGAAATGTACATTATTTTTCAGTTTTGGGTAGCCTTATCTATTCTTTTGACCTCTGGTAGCTCAAAACTTACCTCTGTTCCATTTCATGCTATTCATTGAATTTATACAAAAAACTGAAAAATTGGGGTGTTTTCAAGCTTTTGGCTTGTAGTGTATAATTAGCACAGATATTAGTGCTAAAATAAAATAGGATTTACCTTTTCACCCTTTATGATACAGAATAAATTTGAACCAAAACAGCACTCAGAGCGCAAACTTCTGCCCAAATAAAAAGGTCAGTTCTTTTTAATAATATTGACCCTGGTAATTTTTTGTTTCCTACAGTAATTCTGTTTCTGCGTGCAAATAAAAATAACTTACTGTTTCTAAAATAAAACTAGCATGCCTGGTCAGATCAACCATTGTTTAGGTCATTTTGCAAAGAAATGGACACCATGTGCCCAAGACCAAAATGAAAATGCTGTAGAACTAGTATTTGTGAATGTAGCTTTGTACTTCAGTGCTTGTGCTTGCCTCAGTACTCCTGCATTCATGTGGTTTTATTAGCAGTATATGAATGCTGATTCTTGATCTAATGCCATGCCAGTGGTCGAAAGTCACAGATGTTCAGCTTTGACTTGCAGTCTCTCTACTCACATAGTATTCAGATTCCTTCAAGGAGGGCGAAATACAGTATCTAAATCTAGTCTTTCTAAATACTAGCTTTCAATGAGGAACATTGTTTTAAATCATTTCCCTAATTTTCTTCACATAAATGTACAGTCTGTGTCTGCATGAGTTCATATGTTGTTTGATGTGTGTTTTCAGTCGTGATGGAAATCTCTCTGTATTGAAATTTTGCTTTATTTCTCTCTTTCTAGTGCAAGACTGAAGTATGTTTTAAAATGTGCTGTGCAGATACAGTTTTGTTTAGTTAAATGTGTTGACAATACACAAGTGGGGATACTCAATCCTCCTTTTGCACCAGATCATAATTACAATCACTTCTTTCAAATAACGTTTTTTTTTATCTTTAAATTGCACCCATCCTTTTTTTTCCTTGAATGTGTTGCCGATCTGAATTTGAGGAATGGATGTATATGTAGAGTAAATAAAACGAATGTCACCAGAGAAAAAAAAAACAAACATAAACTATGCTGTATTCACACAAGTACATTATGTTTTCTTTGTATTTTCCATAGTATTGTGGCCATTTGTTATCCTTTGACACAACTTTGGGTCTTTTATAGAATACATACAGTACATTTAATTTGTTCATCACAAGGGATGATGTGGTGCTGCTTGTCTTTGAAAATGAATCTGTAAAAAACCTAATTTACAGTCCCATGTTAACAGGCAGCCTCTATACGCAGACATGGTGATATGTGTTACTTATAGCAGAACATTGTGTAACATAGCGGGGGTTTATTTAAGAGCAAGGGCTGCTGTTCACTGATAGAACTGGATGAAGTATTTGACAGAAAGTCCATTAAAAGAGATGGAGCTGTGAGGCAATTACAGAGTGCTGAGGGAAGCAGGATGGGGGCTTTTTATATTATGGTTCAGACACGGGATGGAAAATGAGAAGAACCCCATCTTCTGTCACAACACAAGATATTAATACAACAAGTGGTCACTCCTGTCGCTCTGCACTTAATCACTATCATGAGGAATCTCTAGTGACAGAGGGTGAAATGGCTAAGTATGTGTTGGTCGCAAAGTGTATTCCAGGTCAAGTGTTCACTGGCCAGTGTTTTATCCAGTGCTTATGGGAAAGGTTGTTGTACTATTGCTCGGGGCGGGG
>JAQQAE010000530.1:0-32447 GCA_029823295.1 Pseudamia nigra
CACAGTAGCTGCATTTACAAATGCATGCTGACTCCATGCCAGCAAAGTGGAATCGAGAGGAGTCTGATAACATCTCGCTTTAGAAGGAGCTGCTCAGCCAGCCCTTTGTATTTATGGGCAAGTCTTACGGTTACCCCCGACCATAAATCATGTTAATTGGTTTACTGATAAAATGTCTGTCAGGCCCTATTCACATTGTGCGGTGGCACCCCCAGTTACTGTTTAATCTTTGTCCTGCAATAGTTCATCTGTTTAACTGACTGGAGGTGAGGAGGAGTGGAAAAGGGAGTTCGAGTCCATATCACCGTTCTACACTGTGTGATGCAAATGTTCACTTAGATGACTTGAATTACAAATCAGCAGATCTCCTTTCCAGGTCATCTATTTTTTCCAATTAAAATCAATTTCCTGAAGCAAAAAAAAAAAACAAAAAAACAACTAATTGTGATTCTTCATCTACGTTTTCTCAGTTCACTGGATAATTTGCTCCAAAATGGCACATATCTCATTCTTCGGGGTGACGGTGACAAACAGACAATGTTAAGCCTTTGCTTGGGTAAATTGTATCGACTTTCTGGCAAGGACATTGAAGCCCACAGGAAAAAACTGTCCCTCGTCAACAGATAGACCACACACAGACTCTCATTTACCTGTCAGATTAACATTAGGAGTGACTCTGCTCGGGGCCATATGGCAAGAAACCAGGAGCGGTACGAAGAGAACGAGCTATTTGTCTCCGAAAATGTCAGAGCTCGTTAATTCTGGACTTTAAAGACGCATTTAGCAAACTATGTTTACTAATGTAAAACTTTTCTTAACTTTACTTTCTTAAATGCAAGTAAGAAATCCTGCTGTGCTGATAGTTAATGGTAGGAGCTAATTATGCAAGTTACTTTCCAACTGGACCAGGAGCTGAGGCAATGCATTGCAATCTACTCTTATTTGGCTGGCGTTGATCTTTGCATGATTAATGGTTTGAAAGGATCCAGAAAAAAGGTCAAATGCGGAGTTGGGGATGGAGCAGCTATGTGGGGTAATTAAGACAAACATGATTAATAACCCCAAGCTGCCACTGTGTTCTGTAAACAAGATGCAGCCAGATGGGATGCTTAGTTTGAATACTGTACATTAGTTTTCCAGAACATAAGGGCACACACACAGCTATTCGGTGCACTTTTAAATAAGAGTAATATTAATGTTGTTAAAGCAGTGTAATAGTTTGTGATGTATGACAAGAGTGCATTAACATTAGCAAACTTCATACTTCATTGGATGTGCATTATTCATCTAAAATAACTTTACATTAGGGTGAGTACAGTAATGAAATAGAGAAGTCAATGAACTTAATATCTTCGCAGCTTCAAGGTTGAGAAGTGGGAGTTTTCTGCTTCTCAGTAAAGGTCTCAGATCCTATTTTCCATTGATAGATTTATATCTGAGAGTCAGGATTACTGCGTGGCATGGATAGATGCTAAACTCAATACGGAAAAAGAACAACAGTTCACAACCAGTAAAAAAAATTAGATTCTACTCCTTCAGTTTTTAATATTTTTATTGTGGAACATTAATACTGAAGATATCCAAACTGTGAAAGAACACAAACGGAATTATGTAGCAAACAAAAAAATGTTAATATTGTGGATAAGTGTAAATACTGGCATAGACCTAAAAAGAAGGTGAAGGTTAACTAAGACTCATAAGGAGTGGTAGAGTACAACATACCAAAAGATGATTTCTCTATTTGCACAATTAATATAATATACCATTAGCATTACAGCATGTCCACTATAGATCATTATTTTGTTTTAAAATAAAGACTAGTACATGGGTACGTTAGTGAGCAAACAGCTACAAGCCACAATGAACACAATGGCAACCAAATCAGATATCTTCCACTGACACTCAATTCAATTCAATTTTATTTGTATCGCGCCAATCAAAATCGACGATTATCTCTAAGCGCTTCAACTCACCATATATGCAGAAATTAGAAAATACTTGCTACTCTGTACTGTATTTTCACCCTGGTCCTCCTGTCCAAATCCCTCATCCAGAGCCCTGTGTGAAGCTACAGCGATATTGGATTGTTGATAGACCCATGTTATTAAATGCTCTTTGAAGTAATCGTGTGAAGTGGAAACAGGAGCAGAACAACATGACGTGAAATGATCTCTGTGATATAAGATCCAAGCTCCTCTGTAAGATCAATCACGCTGGAAGATTGACACATCGCTTTCCTTTACTTCTAAGACACTTCGTAGCAGGAAACTGCCAGCCGCAGAGCTTACAGCATTACACGGCCGCTAATGGTAGGAAGAATTTTTAATGTATCTTTTAAACTTAACTGTCTGTCTGGGGTGAATTTATGTATGAATCCACACTTGGAGGCAAAATCACTAGTGCTGGGTACTAGGAATGGGTGATCTGACCGTCATGTCTTGGATGATTTTGATTTGTCAATTTCCTTGTTGGTTAATTTTAGAAGTACCGATGTACATGTGGTTTTATATAGACAGCGATCTAGCAATTACTGTATATGAATGATTCATTCCACTTGTACTTGTATTTGAAGTTGAAATATCCCAGTTCGTTGTTTGACAGTTCAACGTGGCTGGTACTAGCATTGATTGAGTGAACTCTAATTTCACTGTTTAAAGCAGTTTTATTGAAGTCAATCATAGACATTGTACCGTCGCCACACTGTTTGTATCGCCTAATACTACGTACGTAGAGTGTTGTTATCCATTAGTGTCTGTTTGGTTTAATACTGCCTATTCGGTCGTTATTCCAAAAATCAAGAAGAAGCTTTCCTGAGCTTCTGAGCTGGGACAAGATCAACTCTGAGTTGATATCACTTCCTGTTCTGACGTCCGTTGTAAATGAAATACACCAATAGTGAGTATATACAGTATAAGGACACTTTTATGCCTGAAAGTCTGAACCAGGGTTCATGTTTTTATTATGCAGTAAATATTTGATACAGTAGGTATGTTTCACATTGTAAGTCTGTAACCACACCAAAGAACTTTATTCATCATACCATCATTATCACCATCATCCCTGTATTTGATGTATAGAAGGGTGTCTTTGTTTAGTGGCAACAACAGCCTTTCGTAATCGGTTTAACAAAGGTGAAAGTATCCAAAAAGCGTTTTCACTCTACAAATGAACAAACCAAGGATCAGCTGATTTGGAATAAGACCACCTGGATCATCTTTTAAGTTTCGTTTGACAGATCGGAAATTAATGATTTATCTTTAAATCAAAAAAAAAAAAAATGATATGACAAAATGAGAAGATGACAAAATCGAACAACCATCAGCTCAAAACATCAGCTCCTGATAACAGAGGTCGGTATAATAGCGCCGTCACGTTGAGACTTTCAAGACAAGCTGTGATTACGTTCCTAACTGAGGGGGGAAAAGTCTCCCACTCTTATTCAATCCATTATCTTGCCTCCTCTCCGTCTCTCTGCCCACTAGTGTGACTGACAGTATAGAGGAATCAGGTCCAGCTTCCAGGGAAAGCAGGGAGACAGGTGTCAAAATGGTCCAGCAAGCAAATCTAACCCTCACTAATCAGCCTTGTTGTTCTTCTACAATCCATGTCTAGTCCACAGCTCTCATTCAGTGTGAAAAACAATTACAGCGGTTTGAAGTTGAGCACGCACTAACTCACCTGTCTCTTCTGATAAGTGTAAAGACAGAGCAGAGGGAGGGGGCACTGAGCCAGAGAGGGAGGGGTTAGAGAGGGGGAGATGGAGTGCAGAGTATGACGTCAACAGTGGCTGGATATGGGATATTAAATTGTATACATAGATGTCATACCAAGCTGGTAGGATGCATCTGTGCTACAGTCACATTGAAGCAGCTCAGATCAGAGGAAATGCTTTTGTTTTGTTTTAAAACGATACATACCCAGGTTCACATTGAAACATAAGTCACTTAAGCCCAATTGCCCCCAGATCCGGGGGCAAGGTGTAATTGTACCGATATTTACAGCTTCTGCTGTCTAAAACCACACATCCTATAAACCTCCGTAATCATCAGAATCTCAGCTAAAAACGTATCTAAACCAATTTCAGATCAACAAACTGACACAACAAGCCATTATGTACAAAGAGTTAAAAAATAGCAACTCCTCCAAATCTTTGCTTTTTCTTATACTGTGCTTCATAAACCAAATGTAAATGTATATTTGATGTAAATGTGTGGGTTTTTTCAGACAGAATACAGATATATGTATTTAAAACCTCATTTACTGTCACTGAGTATAATTTATTTTCAGATTTTCACATGAACAGTAATCACTACTAGGGCCCCACTTCCATCTGACACTAAGATTAGACATGTAGGTCTTGTAGAAGCCGAGAAACACATGATTTATTGCAGGTATGTCATTCTCAAAAACATTCCTGCCCAGGGGTTTGTACTTTCTGATAGATCAGGAACTTTGGGGCTGACTCTTGCAGTATTGAATATTTCTGATTATACTTACAGAATTTCATTGAAACCATAGATAGTATTAAACTTTTTAACAATTCATTGTGTTTTAAAGAACTGTGCATTTGACAGATTGAACTGTAACTGCTGAAACTGAAAAGAAAATAAAGAAAGAGGATTTGGCTGTAGTCAAATACATCATCCTGACAGGAGACACTGGACTTTAGTGAGTAACTATTTAAATATTTTGCTACTCCTGCAACCACTTTTCAGTTTAAATAAACACATGTAAAGTGCATATATCACCTTCTGTCATGAGTGTTTTTGCTCCCACAAAATGAAAAACAATGAATGGGTATTAATTGTGATTAATCAAAATTAATCCACAATGGCCCTGTGATTAATCCGATTAAACATTTTAATCGTGTGACAGCCTTATTTTTTCTTAACCTTTATTTATACAAGTGATCCCACTGAGGCCCAATGTCTCATTTGCAAGAGAGAACAGTTTCAAACATCAAAATAAATTACAACAACACAAGCAAACAATAAAATAACCTACAATGTGCAAATGTTTATGCAAACATGCTAAAAACATAATTAAGTTCCCAATTTTGTCTTCACAAAATCACTTACACAAGTCACCGTAAAAATTAGACATGACAACTGCAGGTCCTTCTGTCGTGTTTTCCATGTTGATGGGGCAGAAAAGGAGAATGCCTTCTTTCCAAGTTCTGCATGAACTGATGGAATGATGAGTGTAATGAAGTCCTGAGGCTGTAAACTGTGGCTACACTATTTACGTTGTATGTATCCTGATACACTGTACTGTCAAGTACTAATATTATGAGAAAAAACTGCAGCTGTTTTTTCACATATCAGCTGCCTAATTTGTCTAATCTGTCTCTGTCTTTGGATTACAGTGGAAATGCCTCAGCAGGAACTGCACTGAAGAAACCTTTTCATTCCTGGAACTCGAGTTTGGAAACTAAAAGGTTTGAGAACAGTGGGTGGAAACATAGCTATGACTTACTACTTACTGCTCTGAAAAAAAACTCTGACCTGAAACCCATCAAAAACCTCTGGAACATGATCAGCAGGGAGATGGATGGTCACAAACCATCAAACAAAGCTGAACTGCTTATATTTTTGCTCCAGGAGCAGCATAAAGCAGCCAACCGCAATGTGAAAGACTAGTATATGCCAGAAAACCATAAATACTAAGACTTAAACCCAATCTGGTCCAACGAATACTGTTTTCTGAACTCTTCATAAGCTCAAACATTAGTACAGCATTGCATACGTTGCTGATGCATATGAGCTCACTTTCTTTGTATTATTCGAGTTATCTGCAATATTTATTTTCACCAGGGACCTGTACCATAAAGCAAGTTTACCCAATAAGCCACACGTTCTTCAGTTTGTCTGAAAAATCAAATGTAACACTGTTCAAGCTTAATTATGCTGCCAGTTAAACTACTTTCTACTAACAACTTACAAGTCTGTAAGCAGGCTTCGTGGCACAGGTTCAAGCTGTCATTTTATGCAAATACATCTGCCTCAAGTGAATAATTTAAATGCTTCAGAAGAAACATTATTCAGTAGTTTCTAAAATAAACCAAACAAATGTATAAATTCACACCTAAAAATAGTAAATCCATTGGTCTGTGAAGTGTTTTCCATAACAGAAAATAACACAAATTCAATACTTCCTGCTTTTTTAACTGTATTTAGCTCAGCTATACCATAAACATATGATTAGAACATGTAGTACTAATCAGGTGTTCTTGTACTTCTATTAGTAGTTTCACTTAGAACAGTGTAATGATAAGATTTTTAGTTAGTAATAAAACAGTCAGTAGATTTACCTGATGCCTAAAAAAACAAATTATTGGGCTAGTCTGACTAAAACTGGAATTTAGAAGAACTTGTAAACATGTTAGCTCCATTGCTGTTGAAGTTTTAAAAGTTGGACTAACACAAGCAGATGATGTGATTGAAAGTCGATCTACTCCTGCATGTACACAGGCCAGTCAGACGGAAACAGGGCCAGGTGTTCTGCAATGCGCTAGAACTCTGTCAAACAGCATGTAAAAAGGTAAACGGAGGAGCTCAGACAGAAGAAGCCAGCTGACTGCTAACTGGTGAATATGGTGAAAACTGGATACAGAGACACAATTCACGCTGACTCAGCTGGAGGAGCTGAAAATAACATTCATGCCAGCTCGCTATTGACTATTGTGGTCTGTAACATCGTAGCGCGACCGGAAAGCTGAACAGGTACATATCACCAACTATTGTAGCTGAGACGAAATGATTTCAATAATAAATCTGTCACAATCCTGTGCATGCATACTAGAACAAACATCCAATCAATTAAACGGCTTGGTCGCGCTACAACTCGACTAAGCTGTGAATGTGAACTTTCTGAGTGTGTTATAATGAATGTATCTAAGCTGAGGTCTACAATAACTGGTGGACTGAATAACATATTGAAAAATGAATACAGCAACATTAAGCCAAGAATAAAATCTTTAAATAACTACGTATATTATATCTGTTGCTGTTGCATTGTATTTTATCGTATCATACTATATTGTATCTTACCGTATCACGTCACATCGCAGCGTAATAATTCATATCGTGTGTATCGTGTAACATAAGGACAGGATAAGACATGTAGTGCTGAACAAGAGAATATTTTCCTAAATTACAAAACATCGTCCATCCTGAACAACATAAAACATCTTCCGAAACCAGCAAAAGTTTAACCCATACAAGTTTCAGTGCTGGATTTCCAAATATTGAAATCTTTACATAAACCCTGATTCATCTGTTAAAAAGATTCTACCTTGAAAATGAATTCACTGACTTTCCAAAGCCAGTGGTTGTGTCTATTCAGAAAAGACTCACTCCCAGCAGCAGCAGCAGCTGCAGGAGGAGGGTATGTGAGCTTCAAACAAACTGGGATGGACAAAGCACCACACACTCATGTATTGAAATAATAGCTGACAAAGATCCTCAGCATTTCTGTCAGTGTAATGCTCAGTGGCACCAAAAGCAGCGCCACTACAGCGGCCTCTGTTTTAATTCATGGTGATGGGCTGGGGACTCTCTGCAGGCCGAGAAGGCCTACTGATGCGGTCTGCAGTCGGACCTAATGCACCGGCTTGATGGGAGATGAGTAAGGGTGTGTGCGTGTGTGGGAGTAAGGGAGGGGTGGTGGTGATTGCAGCCAATGGGTACATGCTGAAGTGAGACCACAGTGACAGTTAGCAGCTGCAAGAACTTTCATTTTCACTCAGCAGGAGTCGGCGTTAAGTAAGAACGTTTGAGAGCTTTGACAGAGGGGTGTCGTAGCTCTGTGATTAAATGGCAACTATGTGCAACCCTCCGCAAGTAGCTGTGGATGAATGATGGTGTTTGACTGGTCAGGAGGAGGTGAGGTCATCACTGTGATGCTTTGATCCAGTATTTGTGTCTGTGTCTGGATCCAGATAACAACAGATGACATGAAGGATGGTTCACCAATGAATTAAAAGTATTTACTCACATCTTGCTATTTCAAATCAATCATAATCCACTAGAATTTAACTTATTTTTACTCTAATTTCACAACAGGTTGACATACAGTATGACATATAATCTTATATAATCATATGACATAGGTCACAAAATACTAAGTGAATACATTTTTTTACAAGCTATGATGGTCTCAAACATTATATTTGGACCCTCTAATAAGTGATTTAACTTTTTGTTCCATTTTAAGATATTACAGCAAATAAACTGACAAATCACTGCTGTGCTGGGATTTGATTGAGCGGTTGCTATGGTAACATAACTCACCAGTGGCGGACCTTCATAGTTTTACCTGAGAGATGCTCGACTGTAGTTGTAGTTGTAGTTGTAGTTGTAGTTGTAGTTGTAGTTGTAGTTGTATGGTAGTTGTTTACACTAACAACACCATAATATGACTTTGTTTGGCAATGCTTGATGAAGTTTTACCACGTCAGTAAGCTAGCAGTTAGCATTAGCTTACCCATAAGACCCCTGACATATTATGCTCCCGTAGCTCCATTGTGATTCGTCCAAATATGAATATATCCTATTTTTGGCTCCAAAATGTCATCCAGGAAATGACAACCTGATTGGCCTCAAAATGGTCATTCAGAAATCATTAATATGCACAGTCTATGGTTCAAACCTCAGACCTTCTTGCTGTGAGGTGCTAGTGCGAACCACTGCACCACCGTGTCACGCCTACTACCGCGTTACTTTAACTGAAGTCACATTATAATCTCCCCCCATATTGTTTTGTAGTGTTCTTGATATTCCAAACTGCGCTTGATTTAATGAAACCCAGAACCTGAATCTTCTTACTCACTGAACCAAAACAGCTGACATGAAGAATCACTACACCCCTCCTAACAGACGTGACAAACAAAAACAAGCATTGAAGTTTCCTTTGAAAATGAACCATTTAACTGGTTATTTATAGAGTTTACCTTATCAGTAATCATAGATTATTAACCAACAATCGTGGTACAGCTAAACAATGTTTTGGCTTTATAAATGATAAACTGCTTAGACAGTACATTTGACAGGACTGAATTGATTTATTGAATGATCAGCCATCACAGATAAGCAGTACTTAGTCTAATACTGTTACAAATTGCAGTTGACTTCACTTCAGCATGTGCCATCCAACCCCTCAGGAAAAAGAGCAATAAAAAAGCCACAACTCCCTACGTGGGATGGCTTCACTTTCAGGGTCAGTACACTTTCCAAAGTAACAAGCCGAGCATATGCCGCCGCGGTTCCCCTTATGTCCCAAGAAAGACCCAATTAATTCATCAATCTGTACACCTCTGTCACTGCCTGGTGCATTTGAGCCCCTTGCCAGCAGAGCTCCATCCATTACCAGCCAGGTTGTTCAGCTCTCCCTCCTCCGCCAGTCTGCCAAACAGCCAGCCAGGGTGGCTGCTGGGTAATTACACATTGCCTTGACAACTCACATGATTGTTTTCCTAGCAGTATATTACTTCATTAGTACTTCCCAATATGCCGTATTTTTTAAATGTCACTTTTTTTCTCCCAACTCTGAGTCCAATCTCGACTCATCTGTATATCATAACAATCATTAATAACTGTCAGTCGGCAGCATCTCTTCAGCACTCGGGCTGCCTCATTAGCATGGCCCAGCATTTGTTCTGCAGAGAGGCTGATTATTTTCTACAACAGGCCAGGCCAATTACTTTAGTGAAATGGTATCACATAAATCAAAACTTAACAAGGTGGCAAATTTGAAGTTATCAGATTCCAAGAGACACCGTAACTAATATGTCACTGTCACTAGTGCTCTCTGCAGGTGTGCCTCCACCATACCAAATATATCATCCCTCAGGATCTCACAGGGTTTCTTTGGGAAATTACCATATTCAGAAAAGTGGGAGCGCAGGAGGTATGAAAATGTAAACAGTGAAGTCAGGCAGGAGGCAGGGTTTGGGCAGCAAAGAGCAGTAGTGGACAAAGTATCCAAATCATTTACTTCAGTGAAAGTACTAATGGTACACTGTGAAGATACTCCACTACAAGGTGTTTCTGCAGTCAAAACTTTCTGTAACATCCGGGAAAAATGCTTTATAAAAATTTTGAATAGTGAAGAAATGTGTTTGTCTATTACTCAGTCATACAAATGTATCACTGATTTTTACCAAATTTTCAGAAAACTGGCAAAACATGTAAATTTATGCATGTTTCTATTGACCACAAACACTAAAAATTGGTTCATATTCACCATCATTACCATTATTTCAAAAGTTGCCACATGTATCTTCAATGTATTTCATACAGTAACAAACAACCTGAAGTCATTACCTTGGCCTATTAGCAGAATTACACAGAAACTACTTTCAAATTTGGTGGAAGGGCCGATCTTCGGACGTGGAAGAACGCATTAACTTTTGGCAATCCAGGAATTGTTAACCCTTTTTTTAACGTTGCAAGATAAAGCATTTTTTGACATTCCTGGTAGCTTCAGCTAAGTCACAGCAACAAGTTGTGAGTTCAATCCCTGGTCAGCACAGAACCTTTTTATGTGGAGTTTGAATCGTCTTGTAGTTGATTTTTGTTGATTCATCAACTCTCCCAACCATTCAACACTTGCTATATTTCTTTAATATTGGATTTCCTATCAGGGTTTGAAGATGTGAATCCAAATAAAAACATTCAGTTAGCTTTGTCCAAAATACAATAAAACTGGCATAGCATGAAAATCTCACTCAGTGATGTAACAGTGGAAAATAGTTGTTCAGTGCCATCGTGGCTGAGAAAATCTCACAAGAAGATGGACGACATCACACGTAACTTTGAATTTTGTGATAAGTCATAACCAAACATAGGCTACAATTAGCTCCTACCCTAAGTGCCACATTCCTGACATTATTTTACTAATTATGCAGAAAACTGCATTATTGTGTTTACAAAAGCCCAGGACACTTTGGAAATGACCTGCAACCAATCAGAGTGTTTGCTGCTGAAAAGTGGGCACTTAGAACACCTCGAATTGAGAACAGAGTTAAGTAGGTGCCTTTTGAAAACCAAGAAAAAATGTTACACTGTAATTTAATTTTATCAACACCCTTGCAAATGGCTTTAATAATCACATATGCAATACAAACATAACTTTAAGTGATAAGATATGGGACCATTAAACTCACTGAAAAGGCACCAAATCTTCACATTTGAGAAATGTTTTGACACAACAAATGATACAATGATCGGAGTAGATGCCCTATAATTGGCTAATAATTTCAGTTGCACTTGCATGAATTGCAATGTAGGTTAATTTCGAACCCAGATGTAGAGGCATAGAAATATACAGAAATGGTCAAGTAAAGCCCAAGTCAAATCTGTACTTCTGAGCAGTACTTGAGTAAAAGTAGATGTTACAGTACACTCCTCCGCTGGCAGAGAGGGTGAATTGGATTGAACATGACTGATCTTCATATAATGTCTTTTCAGGCCATCTTGAGCAAAATAACATGTCTGTCCTTTCTAAGAGCTCTGCTTTTACTATTTACATGATGATGTTCATCCATCACATCATGACAGCTACATCAAACCAACAACAAACATGCAAACCCAGCAATCTAAAATATGCTGACGCCACATGCAGACACATAAATACAGACCACTCCGGCTCTGCCCTGAGTGGCTTTTTTCTCTGTTTAAACTAGATTTTCCATCTACTGGGAATTCCCACAGCCCAGAATGTGTGATAAAGTACACTTCTGTCCGTTAGCCACTGACACGAGAGCGATTGCAGAAGCGGTGTAAATGGGTTTCTGTTTGTTTGCCCTTGTTTCTTCACTCTCCTTTCACAGACGCTACAGTATGTGCAGCACAATGACCAGTTTTTACTCGTTAAGAGACGGATTACCCCTAAAACTACCACTAAAACATTCACCTCATCTTGATGTTATTTGCTCCATTTGTTTTCCACCGTCTGCCGTGCCACGTCTGCTCATTTCTCATTTTTAAGTGAGGATCGAGGACAGATGGATGCGAACTCAAAGTTTCTGATCTTTAGCAGAAGTTATGGAGGGTTATCTTTGGCTGTATATCTCTGCTCTGGCAGCGCTCCCCTAGTGATGAAGGATTAACCACCGCAGCTGTCTCTTCCCCAGGATGATGCAGTGCACTGCTCCCCGACACGACAGCATCACTTAATCTTAATGTCCGCTTCTCCAGAGCGGCCGCACAGGACAAAGCCAATCAGCATCACATGCCACAGGGATGGACCTACAGCTTGGCCCTGGAGTTTCTCACCCTCGCAGGCCTATTCATCAACTTCAGCCACACCAATCCCAGAGTTCCCCTCTCCCAAACCACAGCTGAGCCGGCCAGTGATGTATAGAGCAGCAGGGAGGGGACCGAGAACACTTATCAGATTGAACATTATGCACTGCTTTGTGTTGCTGGGTAAAAAAAAAAAAATACGAAGAAAAGGGAGGAGAAGTAATGAATGCGCTCAGCCTTCCTTCAGCCCAGACCACCTATTTGCTGTGTTTAAAGAGATATCTGCTCAATAGTGCTCCAGTATTAAGGATGGGGTAGATCTGGAATAATGATCACTGTTCATTTAGATAAATTGCACTCGGGGAATCCATTTGTAAAGATCTGAATTCAGCTGGTTCTTCCCAGTAACTTACTGGAACCAAGGTAATTAAAGTTAAAAGAAACACATTTTTATACAAAATACAATAAAATAAATGCATTCAAGAATGTGCTACTTATGTCCTATGATAGGGCTACGTGATAAAACAATAATTACTGTGATATATTTTTATGATAATTACACTCAAGGGATTTAATAACACACCACTACATTTATTTGTAAAATTATAGGTGTAGTTTGTGTTGTATGTAAATGACCACTCACATACTGTTCCTCATTAACTTTTAATGAATATCCTAACTTCATCAGTTATAAAACATACATAAAAGGACCAAAACATGTCATGAAACCGAAGCACCATTAATTGTTGAGTTACATCAGCATCTTTGCGTGCCCTGGTCTATTGTTTGGGCCAATACTCTGTTTCTGAGGTATGAGAGGTGGAAATATGGCTCGTGATTTCTGGTTCTCACACCTGGTCGACCGGGTCCTACTTGGTCTGCTGTTGTTCATCTGGTCAAATAACTCTGGTGTAGGTGCACTATTGTGGAGTGATGGACATTTACTGCTCTGGCAACTCGTCTGGTGCTCCACCCTGCCTCCAGCATTCTAATGGCATGATCCCGGTCAGGTTGCCCCAGTCTCAGGTGTCCAGATGTCATTTTCTCCAAAGCTGTGGTGTCTTTTTATAGGGTTGGGTATGTTTGACAGAGGAGTCGTCATTTGGGATTGGTTGCACAAAGGCATTGTGAGTTCTCCCCCAAAAGTGTGTTTTGAGACACAGGATGACTCGCAATAATCAGATCAATCAATCAATCAACTTTATTTATAAAGCACTTTAAAACAACCACAGCTGAAACAAAGTGCTGATGACCAAATCCCACATGTTGGGATTTATCATAAAGACAACCATGCATGTGTTTGCTAAACTAATTTTATTAATTGAGAAGCGCTCTTCCCACATTGTGCCAAAAACAGAGTGGTGTGCTACTAAATCCCTTGAGTGGAAATTTATCATGATTTTTCCTTTTGTCTTAAGGTTTCATTTTGGTAACAATTTTAACAAAAGAAACCATACATAATTCAGACACTGCAGATGCATTGTGGTCTTGTTACTTCTTAGTACATCTTACACAGTGTCTTTGTTGTTTTGCATCTTTAAGAATTGTTTCTCTTTTTGTGTTTTTCATGACATTTTTGGCTGTTGGTCATTTTCCTTGTCATCTTCATTTTGTTGCCTCTTTTTCTTCTTTTATGTCATTTTCATTTTTTATGTTTTCATTTTGTTGTGTCTCATTCAGTTTTTTGTTATGTCCTTGTTGTCTTTTTGCATATTTTTCTTTTTCCTCTGTTTTGGTCTGTACGAATTATTTAAAATCATAACTAACCACTGGGTATCTTTCACACAGTATCCTTTAAATAAGACGTGATATTTGTTATAATGGCATCAACTGATACAAAAATGTTTATTCTATCAATGCTGCAGTGATATACCAACATTTATTTATTTGCTAGTAGTTAATTATAATCTCTCCTATACAATGAGATATTATATGATCTTAGTTTGCGTTTAAAAGACATTTGGCACTGCAGTTTACAATTTGCCACATCTTACAGTACATTTGTTCCAAGTATCAGGTCTTGTTCTCCTTGAGTACGAATATTTTACTTACTTATGTACAAAACTAAAGTGACTTTACATCACATTTGAACTTTACTAAACAGCTATTTTGTCTTCATATTTTATGTCCTGTCTTTCATTCATCATTTGTGTACTTCTGTATATCAAGGCATTATTCATGGTACCTGGAAAACCAAGGCACTAAAACTAAAATGAAACCCCTCGAAATAAATATAAACATAGTTATCCACTCAGAAAACAAGCTGATGTCAAAAACTAAACTGAAAGACTAACTGAAACATAATAACTAGAGTGTTATGCAGAGGTATCCCATGATCCCATGCAGACGTTGTATTGTCTTCATGACAGGAAGATGTATTCAAAGGGCAAATGCGAGACACATGTTACTCATCAACTTGAAAGCCAAAGCAATATCTGTCATATGATCTAAAACATGTAGTCGTGTTAAATGAAAACCAGTCAGACCGGATCATCCTGAAGACAAATATACCCAATATCAACCAAAGTATGAACAGATACAGTAAAGCCTTAAAAGAGCTGTGAGAAAAACAATATTTTTGGTGTATCGTGACCTGAGCTCATAATGTAAAACCATCCTAAACAATATCATGATGATAGAATTCCGGCTGCAATGCAAGTACTTTGCCAGCACCAGCCATCAACCCCCATCCTGAACTCGATAATAAAGAGATGACACTTTTATGATACCATAATTAACAGCGCTCTAGGATGAAATTAAATCAATATGCCCATCTAATATCATTTTCTCTAGTTATGCAAATCAAACATTCAAAGCCCTTGGAAAGTGATATGAATTGCTTTCACATTTCAGTTCACACATATTATCATATCAGACCTCTTGGGTTTGATGACACGGAGGATGGAGGGGGGGACTTAACGATGTGAGGACTGGAAAGATGAGAGCGCCGCAGACTGCAGATTAGCTGCCACAGACAACACCGTGATAATGTGCAAACCGAGCGCTGAGATTCAAACTGCTCTGCTTGTTTGTCACATGGAAAAGAGCCAGGATAAAACATTTACAGCAGACAACAGCTCACAAGACATACAGACAATCACGATGATTGCCAGATGGGGGGAAACTGGTTCTGTAGAGATTTTTAATTTAGAGGGGAGGTTAAAATCTAGCCTATTGCAAGTCATCCACCACTTACCATGCATTTAAACCAGGGCACTGCAACCTGTGGCTCGAGGGCCACATGTGGCTCTTTAGTGCCTCTCCAGTGGCTCCGTAGGTTGATAGAAATAACGTATTATGAATCACAATGAGCAAAACAACAAAAATTAAGACAGAACTGATGCTTATAATCTACGAGCTGAACGAAAAGAAATCATAGACTAAAAAATAAAAAGAAGTAAATTATCAGATATGAAAAAAACTAAGAAAATGAGCCAGAGTAAGAAAAGTTTGGCAAAGTTTGATAAAATAATCACAAAAATGATCCTAAAAATGACTTGAAAGAGCAACAAAATGAACAAAAATAACTCAAAGAATCCAGACAATGACAAAAACATCAACAAAATAAACAAATATGATCCATAAAGAACATGAAGAAATGAAGAACATTAACAAGTCTGTGAACAAAATTTGATAGACAATAAAAAATAAAAACCAAAATAGTCAAGTAAATGTATAAAAACAAAAAAATGAAGAAAAATTAGGAGCAAATGTGAATATAATAACTTTTAAAAAATGAACAAAAAATGAACTAAATATCTAAATTAACAAAATGATCAATAAATTGAACAAAAATAAACTAAACAATCCAGGAAATGAACAAAAAGCAAAAAAAAAGTCAGAAAGATGAACAAATCTATAAACAAAATGGATGAAAATGAACAAAATAATAAACAAAATGAGATCATGGTGTTGCACATTGGGGTTTAAGAAAAAATAGACAGAAACAGGCAATAGGAGGGATGATCGAAATAGTCCCCAGGTGTATGGAGACAAAAGGGCAGAGGTGAAGGTCACAGTGTCATAAAAGTTCAAAATCAGCTTTGGCGTACAGCGACTTTATTATCAGAGCCAGGGCCACCAAATTTAACCGCGAGTAGGGTAGCATTGGTCTGCATCTCTGCCGACTGCAATTCTAGTTTGTCAGAGGAACAAATACGTGACGTAAAAATTTGGCTTTACAGTCAATTTCATAATGTAATTAGCAACTATTCAATAACGATTGAATTGCTATTAACGTTGCTCTTTCTGCTACAGATTGCAATGTGTTAAACCAACCATAGTGTCCAACAGTAATGCATCACAATGAAATGAGTGAGATCATACAGTACAGTATTGATGGTCTTTAATATGTTAGATTTTTGCTGTGTGTTGAAATGTGCGTACTGGTTTGCATTTAATACAATCATAATACCAAATGTCTGAGTTCCTTATTTTTACAATGAAATTGCCATTTGGCAAAGTGCTACCTGGCTGCAATGAATGCAATCTCACTTTTTCTGTTAGCAATATATGTATTTTTTATAGTAAGTTACATCAAAATACTAGCTCTACAAAAGTGTAGGTCAGCTGGTTACATCTGACACTTAATGGCTAAAATACCAACTACCTAAAGATGGAGATCTGTTCAAAAATACCTTTGTGGATTTGTTTTGATGTTGCTTTTTTTCAGGTGGACCAGCTGGTACAGCATTTCCTCAATTCCATTTTATCCTTTACAGTGTGGCCTCTAGGTGTTACATAAACAGCTTTCACTCTTGTTGTAGGCTAAATGAAAGCCGAGACTTGGAATTTCCATGTAGTGTCTGTTATTTTATTTCAATGTGCTGAAACTCAGAGCCTGAAGAACAGAAAGATGCGTAATTGCCCAAATACCTCCAACATCTGCAGTATAATAAACCTCCAAATTAAACACTGCTGCAGCAATAGAGCAAGGCACTGTAAAATGAGCTAAATTATAACATTAAATTCCCCAGGACACATGCTACCACCCTTTTTAGCATCCCTGCATTTGTGCAGTGGGAGGCGAGGTGAAAGTATACGGCCTTTCCCTTTATGGATATGAGACAAAAGGGAGGCTGTGATGGCTGGGCGCAGACAAGGCAAGCGGCGGTGGAGGGGGAGCCTAATGGCCGTGATTAATGACAATGGGCCAGAGGAGAGCTGGGACACAGGCGCTACATATATCATCCCTTCTCATCAGTCTGTGCACCTCTGTGGCCTCTTCTCTGCAAACCAGCACACTATGGTGGAAAAAAAAACCACCTCATCTGCTCTCAGTCAGCATAGCACTGAGAACCTCCTCATACGATTCTTTATGGGCCTCGTGGATGATAGCTGAGCAAGGAAATGACATGTAGAATAAGATATAATGAGTAAAAGGGAGATGGCTGTGTGTGTGATCACTCATGTTTTTCATGGACTGAATACTTCCTGTGCTTAAGTCACATTTCCAAGGTCTAATCTTCCATATGGGGGAGAGATGAGTTATTGGCTATTTATGAATAGAAGTGATGATAAATGGTGCTGCATTTATCTGCATAAGTAACTCCAAGGGCTGGCACGAAGGTTCAGGCGGCGATAATAAACATAGTTTGCACTCAGGGGCAGCTCTTTATTTATGAGGCTCTGTGAACAGACATTATGTGGCCATCATCAGTTCCTCTCATTCCCTTGAGAAAGAGGAAGGGAATAGCACCAATATATGCAAGAGTTTGAGACACTAAACTCCTCTGACCAGACTCACCACCATCACTGTAATCAACTCTGCACAGGGTTTAGTTATGACCAATTACAGACTACATTCTTAAGGGAATTATACACTCTCAGGGACTTGCGGTTTTAATTAGGAGGCACCTTGTTGGATCCCAGTTAATGCCTCCAACTTACTGAAAACATGGCAAATTAATCCCCAATTAACACTACAGGCAGAGTTACTCATTATGAAGCTGCTTTCTGCATAAAGGGATGAAAATATCCCATATGTAAACAGATTAATCTTTATTCGGTGGTGGAAATAGTTTCTCCATAAGCCACTGCAGGGCCACAAAGAAGCCAGCGTCCTCATGACCTCTACTTCTCTTCTTAAAGCAAAAACAATCATTGTGGGATGATTTGAAATACAGTGACTAATGTTTTTTTTTTAAATAATCTCTATAATGTGCACACCTGAGCACTTCTTTTATCAGTTTTGTCTGACAAGCACTTTATGTTTTGCTTTCTTAGATACTCTCAAAACAGCGAGCAGCATCAGGAGGATTAATAGCCGAAGAGCGATCAATACTATGACAGGGTGAATATAAGGAAGGAAACTGTAAATCTACAGCATTCAGACTCTACAGGTTTGTAGCACTTTATAGCAGTTCCAAGGAAAGTAATGATAGTGTATATTAAAGCTGTCAGCGAGTCTCAAGTCTGCACTTTCTCCTCTGTTTTATTAAATTCATAGAGGAGCTTTTCAGGCTTTTGTCAAAATTTTGGGACCAGGCTGCAATGTTTTGCTGTTTCACTTTATCTGAAATGTGTTGGTTGAGGACGAGGGGAGAAATCTGTTTTCATTCTTTGTAGATATCCTTATGTGCATTTTCCTTTTGAGCAAATAAAAAGCCAAATCATCTGCTAGCCTAATCTTACCATAAAAGTGTGTAAAAGCAGCTCAGACGTGTAATGTATGTTTTTTGTCTCGAATACGTGGTCAGGTTTTTCCCGTGGGTTTCTAATAACAGCAATATTAATATGGGTATTGTTACTATAATTACCATAGGTATCATTCAACAATCTATACAAGCTATAACAGCTTATACACAACAAAAAGCTTAAAATGAAAAGTCCCCTGTGGACCAGCTGTAACTGTTACAATCTGTGATGTCATTAAGTTAGCTTTAATACTCTTCATGTTGATTTTACATTAATTTAGTGCTGATAGAGACTAAAATGGTGTAGGAGATAAGGAATACCCAGTTAACTGGGTGACAAATGTAATGACAAATGTAATGTAGGAACACTTCATCATTTTTCATGAATTTCATGAATTTGATCCAAAAACCTTAACATGTAAGCTGTTAGTTATTATATCCAGCATAAAATATCTTATATTTCTGATAAATAAAGGGGACATTATTTCAACACAGCTCTGCTCATGAGGCCACTTCATCATCACAATGAGCCTGTTTGCGTGGAAAGACATGACTAGATGTGCATTTAAGGACAATCCTGAATATGCTGGAAAATGAACTGAACTGGTTCACACGACTCACAAAGTGGTCAATTTTTTTGGCACTTTATGGCGTTATTGATCATACATCATACAGAGGGCAAAATAATCATAAAGATGTGATAATTATTGCACATCTGTCTAGGTTTCTGTGAGTTCTCGTACAAACTCATGCATACATACCACCAAGCTAGTAGGTATGTGAAGGGCATACTCATGTGACGTGAAACACAGTAAACACAATCAAGAAGCAGCAACTCTTAAATCACCACAAAATGTTTTTGCACATCACACACTCTTCTGTTGTTCATATACATGTATATCATTCTGTATCCACATCACTCCATTCTTACTTGTTTCTATGTCATTTGACTGCAACTCGTGTTGACAATGTCCTGTTCTTTGTTACATGTGTGAAGGAGCAAAACTGGGGCAGGATGGTGAATCTCTCAGGATCCAGCCCTTAATGATTAAATGACATGATTCTTTTATTTTCTTCTTCACCACCAGTAACTCCATAGGATAATGCATTAGTAGCTTTAGAGCTTGACAAGATTGTAGTATATTCTTGTAATGTTGAAGTCCATAATACATTTATTTTTGCATCTACTGCATCACAGCCTGTTTTCCATGCGAGTAACCTCTAATCCTTCCAGTGAATTTGTATCATTTCTAAAGAAGAAGCAGGCAGATAATTAGTCTTTACTTGAGTCATCCATGTTTTAGAAATGTTTGCTGTTGGCAGCTTCCTGATTTTCCCTTCTTATTTTCGCTGCTTATTAAATGCTTGATGCACAAACAAGCATCTTGTGAGAAAACAAGGCGTCTTTTGTCTTAGCAACTGTTTTCGCTTATTTTCCATGGGTGCTGCATATAATTAATATCTCAGCAGTGCCGGGGGTTGTCATTTTTCAAATGGTTTCCCTGGAAATGTTCTACACCTCTTAATGGCCCTGCTAATGCTGTAGCTGTCATGTCTTGGACAGCTGCACTTTTACAAGACAAACTCAGCTGTGCCACAGGCCTCTCTGTGGACTTACTCACTCAAAGGCTTAGAGGCTGCTGCTGCCAGCTGGTGATAGTACACATAACATTTGATTAATCTTTACCTTGTGCCCATGACTGGCGAGTCACCTTCCAATGGAGTCCCCAGCGTACCGAATATTTTTCTTGTGTTCTGATGGATGGCAGATCGGCCAAATGGCCCCAAATACAAATGAAACCAGATGACCACTCACCGGTGTCCTCCGGTGGGTAAATATTTGGAGGACGAGGGCTCATACATTTCATCTAAGAGGTTGTGTCATTACAAACAAGTTAGCATGAAAGCCAAAAAAAAAATTAGGATTACATTTTTTCTTTTGGTTTTCACTGTTAGATTCATATAAAGTAGGCCTATGCATCCTGTGGTCATGTCCTGAAAATATACTAGTTAGTAGTTGTATTATCGAAATAATGAACATTTATTTTAATAAACATGCACATCTGTGTTAAGAGTCTTTCTTGAAAGCTAAATACGTGATATTTCTCTCACTGGTGTTTGTAAACAGAACAGTTCAATCTCAGCATCTCAGTGATAGCGGCCGAAAGCAGTGGTCAAGTGAGTAATACAATGCATTAGGTGAGTGACTGTAGATGTAAAAAAAAAAAGACATAAAATAGTAAATTAAGACATTATTTTTTGTTTGTTTTCAAAGTGTTTAGACACAAAAGGAGGCAGAAACTTGCCCAATATTGCAAAATTATATGGGAATGAAAGAGTTGGTTCAGTCCAAATCCCACATGCTATGTGATGCTCTAATTGGCTGAATTTTGCTGAGACATCCTGTACACAGCAAAAAAAAGAGTAAAATAAGATGAAAAAATAAAAAATAGAATATCCTCTGCCCTAGAGCGGTAGCATCCACCACACACCTGTCTGTAAATATGGCACAGAAAATCTCTGACACTTCAATATGACACTGAGGACATGAAAAATATGTTTTGTTATGCATGCACATGGCTCCTGCTGTTATTATTTATCTACCGTTTTGTTTACTACTATATTGTTCTGAGCTGCTATTACACTTTATGGCACCAGTACTTTTTACTGCTGCTTTAACCTCTTTTAGAAAACAGCTTGGATTTATTTACTTATTTTTACGATGGGTGGTTTTTATGTGTTTTTATACTGGGAGGTAAAGAGAATTTCATTGAACATGTGGATAAGGACAATAAAGATTCATTTAGAGGTAGAGGAAAATGGGAGGGTTTACATTTACCTCTACACCCTGACACAGGAACAGAGGTGATGATTGGAGGCGACTGTTAATAGATACATGTGGTTTTTAGGATAATATTATATATTTTGCATTTAAAGGAAAACATATTTTACATACCAGGGGATGTTCTGTTAGTAATTAATATGCATGAGTAGTTTTTAGTCATTCTGAATTATTTGACAAAGGACACAAAAGTTATCACAAATCAAACTTATCATGAATTTTATAATTGTGAGATGCATTGCAATGCTGACTTCTATGATGTGTGTCAGGAGAAAATTTGCAGCCTGCACTAAAATGATTCCATAATGGATATTTCAGTCTTAAGGTTAAATCTTTAAATTGCCTTTGCATTGAAAGTAATGATGGTTTTAAAAAAAGTGGCACAGGAATTACATTAGAAAAAAGTAATATTAGTATAAAAGGAATTATATCACATACATTTACAGAAACAAAATCTGACGAGTTAAAAGAGTCACTTGGTCAAAATGGTCACAAGCCAAAATCAAGTAAATTAAGGGATGAGTGAAAATAAAACTGACACTGCGGTAAACATTTAATATCCTGAGGCTGGTATATAGCTCAAAGCTGGCACATGTTTATTTTTAAACACACACTTGACTCTGAATACATAAAATGTAAGAAATGAGACATCTAGCAATGATTTATTTTTATTTTTCAGTATGAAAACATAATATTTCCATCATAATGTATCATATAATTGGTTCCCTTTAGTATATTCTGCTGTTAATTCCTGAATGAAAGCTGTATTCATCCATTTTTTGGTTTCTATTACTTGTTGTAATTTAGAATACTTTTTATCCGTTAAAATAAAATCTGAAATATCCCACTGTAACAAGAAACTTCATTGAACATCAAGAAAAGACTACAGACAACTCAACTCCCGGAAAAGTCTAAACAACTATTGATTTATTACCACAACATATTTCACTCTCCACATGTCCTCTCTGAATAAGCAGTAACACTTAGATGTGACCTTTTTGCGTGTAACCCTGAAGACAGATCTGCTAGAATTCCTCCATCATAGATCAGAAAAACAAAAGATCCACTGAAGCCGGCCATGATAAGTAAATCACCATGATGTGTGATATAATCACTGGAGACGTGCTGCTATTTTCCTCATTTCAGACACTATCGCCCTATTCCTTTCCTGAAAGCAGATATTGTTGCTGTGAGATGGTTATCATAATTCATGGAGTTCAGCTGGAGTTCAGGACAAACACTCCTTATGCTTGTTATGTCTTAATAAGATGACACAGCACAGATAAAGACCGTCTGGTCAAGAGGAACAAAAAATAAAGATGTCGTTGTAACAGTCCAGACCAGATATGTACCAGGTAACAGAAGAAAACTGAAACAGAGACTAGATAAATATCCTGTGTGTGAATTATGATATATTTAACACTGTGTAAACAATGTCTTCCTGAATTAAAATGCTGTCATGTAAAGTGAGAATACAGCTTAATGAGAAATCAACATTCTTGTTCAAAAAAGGACATGAAATAAGTTTAGTTTTGCTGCTGGATAAATCTTGTAATCAGTCAGATCAAACCTGACACTGAGCACAGACTAAAATGCGGATGTGAAGAAATGTCACACACTTTGATTTCCCTGCAATGTGTCGTACCTGCCAACTTTTCATCAAAAAGAACCACAGGTCATTCATTCCCAAGGTGACCTGAGGAAATATTTTGACCCAAGGCTCCTGTAAACAGAATAATACACTTTTCCTTGGCAACTGGAAAAACCGTGACTATAAATTATATAAATATAAAATGAATGAATAACAAAATACATAAGCATAAAAAGTATACATTTTTTTATTTTAAGGTCAAATTGAAAGCATCAATGAAGTAAAATAAATAATTAAATAATAATGGAATATTGTATTAGTATGTGTACTCTGAATACTTATTCTACCACTGGTTTGTGATCTAATAAATACAAAGCCATCACATACAGAATTGGAATGACTGTGACCGACCCACACTTAGTGACATTTACAAGTCATACTCAAAGCCTTGGATATTTATTACACCTGTTTATTACAATAGGGTTTTACTTTTGCCTCTTCAGTTTTATGTTTCAGCATGCAGGCATTTTTTCCAGTTAAAACAGTTTTGTAACATAAAAATGCACCTTTTTGCCGCAACTTGAAATTAGCAATGTTTAAAAATGTGGATCATAAGCCTGTGACATCTAAGTAATTAACTGGAAAAAATGTGTTAATGTGTGTAATATTAAAGGAGACATATTGTGAAATATTAGGTTTCATGTTTGTTTCTGTTATGAAATGGTTCTGGGGTTTGTTTTTAAAAAATGTGAGCCTATCGAAATTCTCACTCAGCCCCATTTTAGATAGCTGGCATAAACAAGCCATTTGGATTTGTAATTATTCGTGATGTCACAAATATACAGTTTTGTGAAAAAGTGCTTTTTTGGATATTTGTCACATCTAAATGTTTCAGATCATCAAACAAATTTAAATAATGCATGTAAGAAAACACCAGTTAACATCAGTTAACACCAGTTAACACCAGTTAAAATCCCCTGTGCCCCCCCCCCACACACACACACACACACACTACTGCCACAGCTTTTCTCAATCAAAAAATTCCCTTAAGTAGGACCTTCCTGACATGAAGTAGACCAAAAGATCCTCAAAAGCTAAACACCATACTGCTACCCAAAGAAATTCAGGAACAAATAAGAAACAAAGTAATTGAGATCTAACAGTCTGGAAAGGGATATAAAGCCATTTCTAAAGCTTAGGGACTCCAGTGAACCACAGTGAGAGACATTATCCACAAATGGCAAAAACATCAAAAAGTGGTCAACCTTCCAAGGAGTGACCAGCCTATCATAATTACCCCAAGAGGTCACAAAAGACCCCGCAACAACATCAAAAGACCTGCAGGCCTCACTTGCTTCTGTTAAGATCAGTGTTCATGATTCCACCAAAAGAAAGGGACTGGGCAAAAATGACCTGTATGGCAGAATTCCAAGACAAAAACCACTCCTGACCAAAAAGAACATTAAGGCTTATCTCGATTTTGCCAGAAAACATCTTAATGTTCCTCAAGACTTGTGGGAAAATACTCTGTGAACTGACAAAGTTGAATGTTTTGGAAGTTGTGTGTGTGTCCCATTACATCTGGTATAAAAGTAACACAGCATTTCAGAAAAGAAGCATCATACCAACAGTAAAATATGGTAGTGGGAGTGTGATGGTCTGGGGCTGTTGACCTGGAAGACTTGCTATGGTAAATGGAACCATGAATTCTGCTGTCTACAAAAAAATTCTGAAGGAGAATGTCCGGTCATCTGTTTGTGACCTCAGGCTGAAGCGCACTTGGGTTCTGCAGCACCGAATGACCCAAAACACACCAGCAAGTCTACCTCTTAAGAAAAACAAAATGAAGACTTTGGAGTGGCCTAGTCAAAGTCCTGACCTGAATCCGACTAAAATGTTTTGGCATGACCTTAAAAAGGCAGTTCATGCTTGAAAACATTCCAATGTGACTGAATTACAACAATTCTGCAAAGATGAGTGGGTCAAAATTTCTCCACGTTGCTGTAGAAGATTACCCGTTATGGCAAGTGCTTGAGTGCAGTTGTTGCTGTTAAAGGTGGACCAACCAGTTATTAGGTTTAGGGGGCAAAAACTTTCACGCAGGGCCATGTAGGTTTGGATTTTTTCCCTTATAAATAAAAAACTTCATTTAAAAATTGCATTTTGTGTTTTCTTAAATGTATTATTTAAATTTGTTTGATGATCTAAAATATTTAAGTCTCACAAATATACAGAAAAGTAAGAAATCGGAAAGGGGCAGACACTTTTTCAACGCGTTGTACAATCACTGTCCTCAGTCGGTACTCCAGGACTCACCAGAAGTGTCAAAACACATTCCTAAGGCCAGGACGCATACATGATGGAATCCATGGCATTAACAGGAAAGTGGCAGAGACAACAGTAGCTCATTTGCATTTAAAGCAACACAGACTGAAACAGCAGTTTAATAAAAGACTGAAAACCAGGAGTAAGTAGGCATGGTAGACTGAAGGATCACTCTTATGTCCTGATCTGAAATGTAAAATACACATTCTAGGCCCTAGAATGTGTATTTTACATTTCAGGTTGGCGAATCGGGTGGAAATATGCTTCTGCATTCCCTCAGACAGAGCTGTAAACACCTGAGATGCCTCCCGTGTTTGCCTGAGAGAACAAAGCCTCTTGCCGTTTCCCCCCCTGTTAACAGGTGAGCACTCCTGCTATTAATTTGTGTAGGGCCACCTATTTTAATTGGTCCTAATCTGAAGTGAGTGGCTTTGATCCCTCTGACAGTTTGACTGCATTAGCACGAGTGTGCAGGCTAATCCTTTGCGTAGCTTGTTCTTTTGGCGCTCTCAGAGGCCTGTCCAACGATAATATGTCAGCTGAGGGATAAGCTCTCATCAAACAACTGGGTCTAAGCTTCTGGAAAATGGGGGTTGAAGGGCCACCATCACGCTGTGCTTCAAACAAAGATAGAGACGTGAATCAACACCAGCTTGTCTGGAGTTTGTGAGATCAGACGTTAACGGGGACATTTTGAAGAATTTCAAAATTTGTGTTCTCATGTGAGTGCAATTCTATGTAGGATTCTTTAAGCTCAAATAAAACTAATGAAGACAACTTCATGTTGAACGTGAAAAGCTCATAATGTAGAGGTTATGTCATGCTAATTAATCATTCAGTGTAATAAATGTAGTAAATGACGTGTTACCGTCACTTAATATCTTAGTTGTAGATTAAATGATTATGAAATTCTAGGCTAATTTGATATTTGAAGTAATGTATTTGTTTTGTTTTGTTTTGTTATTTAGTCCTCATTCTGTGGCAGGAAATATAAAGAATGCATCATTAAAAAGTTGAAATGTTTTGAGCTGTGCATCACACAGTTTTTGAATGAGAACAAATTTGATCACACATCTTTAAATATAATGAATCAGATGAATATCGGCCACTCGAATCAGTGAAATGTCATTTTATTTGTCTGCAGCAGATGGCAGACAGTAGGACGAAGATCGACGTCACCTTTAAATGGTCAAGCACATGTAAATATGTTGGAAAATTAATTTATTATTTTCTAATGTATCTCGTCTAAAATAACACAAATTCATCATTTCTTTCAAAATATGACTTTTACTTTGTATTTTGGTCTTTGTATCCTCCAGGGTACATTGTCCCTTTAGGGAATTAAAATAGCATCATAACATTTTGCAAGTAAATAAATTTTCAGCTTTGAAAACACACTATAATCTATTAATGAGAGAATTTATTTATTTTTCATGCACAGATTTTAAAAAGAGGGGGGGAAAAACTCAGTGAATATAACGCTGAAAATGGGTATTATTTATTAATAAACAATCGATGGTTCACTTGTCACTCTTCCCATTTATATAAAACTCATCTTCCTCATCTTCTTCACTGATTCATGTCTTTTGGATCAAGTTCTGCACATCTCTGTACCTTCTGTCTGTACAAACTGCTGCCAATAATATCTACACATGTACACTGGTTAATTAATCTAATATGGATTATCGAGGAGTTTGCATGTTCTCCCCATGTCTGTGTGGGTTCTCTCCAGGTACTACAGTTTCCTCCTACAACCAAAACATGCATTAGGGGTTAGATTAATTGGTGACTCTAAATTGTCCATAGGTATGAATGTGAGTGTGAATGGTTGTCTGTCTCTATATGTGATGAATGGTGACTTATCCAGGGTTTACCCCACCTTCACCCTATGTCAGCTGGGAAAGGCTCCAGCACCCTCCCTGACTCTTGTGAGGATTAACGGATAGAAAATGGATGGATTTAAATTAAAGAGTAAGATAAATAGGAATAAATATTTCACATTTACTGATTATTGATTATTGAGTATAAATCTTAAAACAAAGAACATGTGTGATCGATCGCTCTTGCTTTATACCCTTATCTGGTCAATGTATCATCCAGGATATAAACATTCAGAGCCTGATTATCAAACCTATATAGATGTAACTGAATATGGTTCAATATAAATATACAAATTCATTTTTAAAAACAAAAATATTTTGAATATAACACCTACAACATATAATGAAGCCAACAACTTTTATTGCTCAATCAGCATCTTTGTCCACCTAGATAGACATTTTGGACTTCGGGGACAATAGGTTGTGAAAGTGAATGATGGCATGAAGTCACATGACCTGAGAAACTCACAAGTCTCCCTTTAAATGTTTTATGAATAAGGTTCAGAGACTTAAAGATCCTCTCCCTACAGACTGTCAAATGTTTGTATCAGGATACAAAACCATTTAGGGGTTCAACCGATTTGCAAGTCATACTTAATTTTGCTCAATTTAAAATTTAGATTATGACAAAAAGCGTATAATGAGATGAGATCTATTCATCTCAGAAATTTGACTCTTTATGTCTCGAACATTAAGTATACGGTAGTTAAAATTGGAAAAGTCAAACCAGTCATTTTAACTATTATATATGATTCATATTAGTTCTGCATTGATGTGTATTTTGCATCTCACCATCATGGATTGGCTCATTTATCTACTTTATATACTACTGTGTAGTTTATCCTTTGGTAATGCATCATATTCTGTAAGATTATCATATGTTCATGGCTTCATTAGCCCATGAGAAACACTAAAAAATTAATGTTGCATGAGAAAAACAAGTCTCTTTTCAACTTGAATGTTCCTGATAATCCAAGTGTTTTCAGTTTATTTAGCTTAAGGAAGGATTTTTTTTTTTTTAATCAAACCTACAAATGTACATTTGATCCATCAGCTTATTGACTTTTTTGGAGCTATGTGGTTTTCACTGGGCATGAAAAACTGTAACTAAAACTGGCAGACAAATTTAGTGGAATAAAAACTCCTGTATTTCACGTGAAAGTGTAGTGGAGTGGAAGTAAAAATTAGCAGAAAGCAGGAACAGTGAAGTAAAGCTGTATTTATACAAGTAAAAGTATTCACTACTCATTACGTGCCACCACTGCTGCAAACGCAGCCAGGTGAGATGAAACTGGCAGAGGTAAGCTGTTATGCCCAAATGGAAATGCGACACAAATGTGATTGCTGCCATTAATGGAGCAATTTAAAATAATTGGCACTCTACTCAAAGGCCACCTTCCACTATAAAGACTTTGATTTGGCTTTTACAGGGCAGTACATTCTGTTAAATAGCTGTTACAAAGTGCCCTATGGAGCTGCCACATCATTATAATTTAGACGACATGCTGCACCCCTCCTCAGTCCAACCCAATCACAAAAATATCTTTTCCTCCTAATGCTGTTTAGATGGTCGGAGGGGGGAGGGGGGAGACAATCATCATAGTTAGTCAAATCATTTTGGTTATATTAGTGACATGATTATGCTCGTCTTGCGGTTTGAGTGAATCAAAATTAGACTGAACCGCGGGAAAAATTTACCACCACGTCAGGATCTCTTCATAAATTGGGAGGAAAAAAAATGAGGCACACTTGATCACGAGAAATTCTATTTAATTCGTTACTAAAATCTTAATTGCTGGTCACCATTGGGTTATTTATCAGTTTATAAAGGCGCTGTAATCCATGAACATGAACGACAGTCACACATATTTAGTTTGTTAATAGAAAACAAACTAAATACATGCTGTGTGAGTATTTTATACATATGGCTCAAGATCAACAGTTTTGCAGTTTTTTAAGTACATTTAGTTTTTATGTTGTCGCAAAACAATTTAAGGGTAAATATTAATAGCAGGAGTTTGGTTTTTTGTCTCTCCTCTGACCACGAACCCCAACCGGTCGAGGCAGATGGCCACTTACCTCAGCCCGGGTCGGCTGCAGGTTTTTTTCTTCTGTTAAACTAAGTCCTTTGTTAAACTTAGTCCCTCAATCACAAGCAACCCCCCCACCCCCACCCTCCATATGGTCTATATACTGTACGTAGTAGTTCTATTGGTAGCAGGTGGTAAAATTGATTAAATACTTCACCTGTTTTTTTTTTTTCATTTTCCATACGTTGTCAGAGGTTTTGTTACTTTGTCCTGCATTGACACAGATGCAGTGAAAATAAAAGTGATGATCAGCTTGTAGTTTTAATTAAAGTGTTGCTTGAAAAACGTTTCGCTATCACAATTAAAGAGAAGAGTAACTCCACATCGGTGTTACAAAATAAGAACGTATAGTTCATTTACTTAAAATTAGCAAGTAAGGAACGAGGCTGTGCACTGAAGCTGATGCATACAAACTTGGAAGTTCGAACACCACCTGTAGCCAGTAGGGTGAGCTGTGTTTGGTTCCAAAACGCCTTGGTTCCCATAGAGTAATACCGAACTTCTCCCTTGACATACTAAGTGAATGCATTTTTGTTCTGACTCATTATGGCCACAGATCAGGACTCTATGAGTGATATGGTCCATCCTCATTTTTTTTTCTCCATTAAGACATTATGGTACATAGTCTGCCCCGCTGGCTTTGATGGACAGGTCTCCATGACAGCTCCACTTACAAGCAGAGTCAGATATTTGTATCTTGTACTTCGTTAATAAAACATACTTTTCCCACCTCTGATTCTTTGCACGTGTGCAGCTCCATCCGTTTTGTCCAAATACAGTCACTTCATGTGTTTGGCTCCAAACATAAGAAAACAGCAGTTCAGAAACAAATGGGTGACACACAGGTTACTCAGTCACTTTAATGTACAGACTGAATCATCTGACATCAGTGTTTCCCTCTTGTCACACTTGCAAATCACACTGAGAAACAAAAGAAATGTGTTTATATTTTCTAGGTTCCTAAATCAGGTCAATGCATCAGAGGTGATCTGTACATCATGTTTACTAATATATAAATGTCTCATAAGGATGCTCCCTATTATTCTTCCCAAAACAAATGTCATAATGAGTTGTATTTGCATGAATGTTTCTACGTCCACTTCACATTATTCAAAAAATTTCAACCTCACCTGCTTTCCATGTCAGAGTTTGAAATACTCTGAGATGAGTGAAACAATGTTCAAAGTCTGTGGATTCTGGATTCTAAAGTGGACATTTTTTGCTCAAACACACATCGCAGGTGATTTTCATAAGTGATTGTTAAATTTGACAAACCTCACATACCGTAACGCATTCACTGGCTTTGTATTCAGAGGAAGCACAAATAGCAGCATTGAATATCTTCACAGCTCAGCACATAAAACCTGAGTGTTTGCTCCAAATGATTTTGCAAAAATGCATTTCCTGCCGGCACAGCGAGATGAGCTCCTATAGGGGCTGCTGTGGTGTTTGAGGGGTTAATAGTCTCAGTTATTACAGTAATGTGAACATCTCAGTCTGAGGCATCTGAACCACAGCTGGTTAGATAGACTACGGGTCATCTGAGGGCCAGCGGAGGCTCTGCTGATCAAGGCCTCTGCTCTCGACAGGGGGATGAATGATGACTGCAGAGTAAATGCCAAAACTATAAATTTCATCCCACACTGACCAAAAAGCTCCTCTAAAGTTTATTTACATTTTCACATAGCATCTACTCTCAAACATCAGTGTCAAAGGATCAACATGAATTAGTGATTGCAATGCTCTAAAACACACACTCCCGGGAAAGTTCATTTTGCTCCGACATGCTTGTTGTGAGAAGCGCACTGAAAGGATCTTTCATTAACTTGTCTTTTCTTGTTACTCACTCCGAATCTCCTGCAGAGCTGAGCAGAACCGGGTGCTGTGTCAAAACCGCTCTTCAAATACATCTTTGTCCCGTCAATTACAAACACTAATGAGGGGATTTTGGTTTTGAAAAAATTAAGACGCTGAAGCCTGACACATTTTTTAGACGTGGAAAATAAATAAATAAGCTCAGCACCCTGTGGTTAACTTTCCAATGGGCTTTGCAAAGAGCTCTGTTTGATGTGGAAGCCTAGAGTCGACTGTGTTTGGACAGTCATGGGGTGGAGCTGCCAGGCTTTTAACTGCTCCAGAGAACACAACCCACCACAGAGCAGCACATAGGAGTCCCTCTGTCCTCAGGCTGGACACAAACTATCAACTGAGAGAATGAGAGTGAGAACCACAGTGGGATTTATTGCTGCACAGGCCCGCAGGCTTAACCCAGCAGAGATGCTCACATAGTCAAACCGCCCCGAAGACGTTCGTGGCATGATTCTACAGAAAGCATTTGATTAGGTTGACTCTGTGAAGCTGCAAGAGATGAATATTACATCTTTTATTCAGTGCTTTTCTATCCAGTGCAGATGAAGTGATACTGGCAAGATATAAGTAGATGCTGCAAGGTAAAAACTGTCACAACAGCAAACTACAGAGTTTTCTATATATTTTTGACAAATAAATAAACCTAACTATTCATACAGGATTAATTATAGGGCAGTGATGAAGGATGGAATATTCTCTATGACCTTTGGTAATTTAGCAGGATTTTTAACTTTTCAAGTTCTTTAAACTTTCTATTCTATGTTGACACCTGCATAACATCCTGATGAGATGATTTTTTTTCCCTCTGGCATTGTGTTGGTTCTTGGCAATGTTTAATTGACTCAGTCAATAAGGAGTGTTTTCTATGTTTTTTTCCTTCTGGTAAACATTTAATCTGACAAGTAGAAAACTCTTCCTCTGGGAGGAGGCCCGGGGAAGGCCCAGGACACGCTGGAGGGACTATGTTTCT
>JAQQAE010000531.1:0-32438 GCA_029823295.1 Pseudamia nigra
CAGTCTTACTTCACACAAAGATTTCAATTTGTACATATTAATGACCAGTCATCCACTCAATCTAAAGTTGGTTATGGGGTTCCGTAAGGCTCAGTACTGGGACCAATACTTTTTACACTTTAAATGCTGCCCTTAGGTGACATCATAAGAATGCATGGCTTAGGTTTTCATTGTTATGCTGATGACACACAGCTGTATCTCTCCACGAAACCGGATGAATTACATACTACTTCAACAAAATTCCATGTGTGTTTAAAAGACATTAAGGCCTGGATGACTTCTTACTTTCTCCTGTTGAATGAAAAGTTATGATTTTTGGCCCAAGGAATCTAAGGAGTACCCTCCCTAATGACATCCTTAAACTAGACAACATTTCAGTACAGTTGTGAGGAACTTGGGGGTGATTGTAGATCAGGATTTATCCTTCAGTTCTCATATAAAACAAATGTCCAGAACTTCCTTCTTCCATCTCTGTAATATTGCCAAAATTAGAAATGTCCTGTCCCAAGGGGATGCAGAAAAATTAATCCATGCATTTGTCACGTCTAGGTTGGATTATTTTAACTCACTATTGATACCTAGATACCTATACCTAGAGATAATCGGCAATTACGATTAGCGCTATACAGATAAAATTGAACTGAATTGAATGGTATGGCTTTACATTTCTTGGCATTTTTTGGTCCTTTGTTTTGTAACTGATTAAGTAGTGTATTCAAAAAAAGGCAATGAGGAACAATATGGGTTGTCATTTGCATGTAACACAAATTACACCTGATTTCACAAATAAAATGTAATGATGTATTATGACATTCTTTGAGTGTATAATATTACAAAACTGTTTTCACAGAAGATCTGACATATTAATAAAAGTAAAATATAAAATAATAATAGCGTGTATTTGCATGTGTTTAGCAGTAAGGATGCTGTAACAGTCGATTGAATTAACACAGGAAAACCAGGGTACAGTACCTGCAGGTCCTTAACAAGGCTACAAAAGTTATTCAATTCAAGCTTTCAAAAATACAGCCTTAAAACTCATCAAAAAGTCATACATTTACGTTTCTTGGATCTTGATCTTCACAGAATGTAAAGCTGAAGCTGCATATGATGCCCGTACTTCTTACTTTGGACTTGCTCTTATTTGCTCAATTTGTGGGTTATTATGGTCTTTTTCATGCAATGTTTTGTTTCTTTCTTAATTTTTGCTCATTTTTGGATGAATCTGTGGATTACTTGGGCCATTCTCGCTTGTTTTCCTGATTAGTTTCTGCATTCTTTTTTTAAAAATAATTTTATTAATGTATTGCGTTTTGTTAGTTTTGTTGGTTTAGTCCATCTATCCATCATCTTCTGCTTATGCTGGTCAGAGCCGCAGGGGCAGCAGCCTGAACACACTTCCCTCTCCCCAGCCCCCTTCTCCAGCTTTTCTTGGGGGGACCCCCAGGCATTCCAAGGCCCGCACAGTCCCTCCAGCATGTCCTGGGTCTGCCCCAGGGCCTCCTCTCAGTAGTACCTAGTTTTGGCAACTGGAGATGGGACCACCCAGGCCTCCGCCTTCAGCTGCCACCCAAACCACACAGCACCAGACCCTTATGACTCTTCCTGCAGGTGGTGGGCCCACAGGAAGGTACAGTCATAAGGGTCTTCTGAATCGCTCTTGGTCTGACCTGTCACCTAGGGCCAATTTGCCTTGGGAGACCCTACCAGGGGTGAATTGAACCCAACAACATAGCTCCTAGGATCACTCAGGCATGCAAACCCCTCCATAACGATAAGGTGGTGATTCAAGGAGGGGTGTTAGTTTAGTTCAAACCTAATTTTAATACATCTTATTACTTTTTCCAACAGGTAAATAATAAAATACATGGATGCGCTTTCCAAACCTCAGTCTTATGTTTGGTTATGAGGAAAATAGTCTCAAAAAGGTCTTAAGAAGCTTTACAATGCAAGGCTTAGAGTATGGAAGAGTTTCAAACAATGCTGCATTATTCAGACCAGTGTTTGGTTCAATTTGGTAACAGCTGCCAAACAAGACTACCAGCTCTTCAGTCAATAGTCAATCCCCAAAATACAGCCTTTTAAACCATGATGTTGATAAACCAGCTCTTTTTCACATAAGAGTACTTGACGGAATCAGTGGATGGACTCAATCAACCCCCATTTCAAAAAAGGAAAGTCAGGAAAAAAAAAAAAAACAAAATAAAGATAATGCAGCGCTATAAAAATTTACTTTGGCTTTTTTTCTTGGTGGATAGAATGAACACTACAGTGGTCCTGAGTCTTTCCAGGTCTGCTAGTGTCATACAGTATAAATGACGGGTGCTGGGTATTGATGATAGACTGTGATCCACGGCTCAGCGATGCACCGGTGCTCACTTTTAAGTATGCACTTCATGCAACTCATTTAATTTCATTCTGTACACTGTGTATGCAATATCAAAAACACCGCCTATCCTTCTTTGAAGAATGTTGTTTTCAATACTTTTCTCATTTAATAAAAAATTGATGATCTTCACCCATCATTACCTCCACCAACGTGGTTATGTATTCACGTTGGTTTGTCTGTCTGTGTGTTTGTCTTTCAACAGGATTACGCAACAACTACTGGGCGGATTGTCATGAAATTATCACCAGAGGTAGCACCTAGCGTCAAGGATGAACCCATTAAATTTTGGAGATGATCAGGGTCAGGATGCAGATTCTGAATCAATTTTTCACTTTCTTTAACATTGTCAGATAGAGTAATTCATAAAAACACGTCCAGTACCGGTAGTTTTTGTGTAATCCTGCTAACAAACAGAAAAACCAACATGAATGTATGACCTCCTCGGCTGGTCAAAACATAACAGTTTTGGTGAACAACAGCCTTGGCAGAGGTATTGTCTCAGAGTGCTCTCTCGTTGTTAATGTAGCACTAAACCTGTTTATGGATGCTGCTTTTGTACCAAATTATGTTAAAAATTCATAAAATCACATTTAAAATCATATTATTTTTAAACAATAAGAAGGTCACAAGACAAATCATGGATTATACTGTCTTCATTCTGTCCCAACGTGAAATACAAAACAAAGTAACTTTTAACTAGAGGACGTTCAGTACCCCCGTCAAGGCTGTTTATTCATCCAGCACCCTCTTTGTAATATACAGGAAATTTTACCTTTCTCCAAGAAGGTTACATTTTTTTGTTTGTCAAAAACAGCTGAATGAATTTTGATTAAATTTTCACCAGAGGAGGTCCTTGGCTATGGGCTTCATTCAGTTTTTAGCCTATTATTATTTATGACATTAGGATAAGGGTGAACATTGAAACTCTGCACAAAAAGGCTTCCTGTCCCATAATTGAACTCAGGTCCTTGTTACTGTAAAGCATGTGTGCTAATCACTGAGCTACCAAAGCACTTGCTTAAAGTTCACGCATTGTCTGCTAAGAAGTTACTCAGAATGTTGGAAAATGCTGTATCCGACAATGTTACAGAACTCAAACGTGATCCAAAATCCATATTCTGATCCGACCATCTCCAAAACAGAATGCATTCATCTGCGGCCACATCTGGTGAAAATTTTATCAGAATCTGTCAAGCTTTGTTTTTTTTTTTTTACATAATCCTGCTAATAAACGAACAAACAAACCATCATGAAAACACCCACCTTGGTGGAGGTAATACAGGTGCATTATTTTCTTAATCTGCATTTTCCCACATGGCTGTACTCACTGTTGACGTTATAAATTCACATTTTCCTTTATCAATTTTCTGAAAATTTGGTTTCCATTTCACAACAGATGACAGTGGTCAGTTTTCCATCTGCTTTTTCCTTTTCTCACCCCTCTGCATACATGTATTTGAAATCGTTTGTATCTGGCAGGGCTATTTTAATCACACACATCTTCACTTACTGCTTTTTAAATGCATCTTATACCAAAGTGCTTTAAAAGTAGCTTCCTTTATCTAGACTTTGTCGTCTTTTAATTTAGTGTGGTCATTTAAAACTGCTAATGTCACCTCTAAATTAACATTGTAAGGGTTTTATCTAAATCAGATATTGCGTACTGTACTGTGCACATTTAAATGTGCTTGCCTTACCCACAAACAACAACCCTATAATCCTTGTAATGATTTCAAACAAAAGCTGTTTAAAGAAAATGGTAGTTTGAGTGAAGTTGCAGACAAGAGTTGCAAAGGACGATGATGGGGGTTTCAAGGCAATTCAAGCACTTGTACTGCTTGATTATACATAGCAACGCTGTGATAAGGCTTCATTGAAATTTACAACAAGCAATCTCTACCATATGGACTCACCAAATGGAGATCACAGACTGGCAAAAGCAATCAGCTTTTTAATTAACAGAATTAACAGTGCGATGTTAAACCATAATGACAGCAATAAAAACAGTTGATGTGACAATCAAAGTGCACCAAAAACATTCATAACCATTATTTTCATTAGTCGGAGAGAAAGACAATAGCAGTGAGTGGGGTTATAGTGGAGAGGGATCTGAGACCCCCCTGTAATCACACTTGAATTAGCTGCAGGTAATGTGAAAACTCCAATAGGCTATAAAGCACCGGGTCACAGAGAGCACTCATTTGGGTTTATCTTGGACATTTCATTTGATGTTGGCCTGTTCTCTGAAGGAGTGAGTGTTGTCAGAAGAAATAAACATCTGTCCTTGATTTTGCAATGATTCAGAATGCGAAACCAGGCCTGAATCTACAAAGATCCACTGAGATTCTTCTTCCAAACTGCCATTGCGGCATTACAACAAGATCAGTAGCTGAAAGACTTTGACAGAAAATAGCTGTTTATTGACTATAAAACATGTGCATGTACACATAAAAGCACAGCCATCACACAAACTCACACCCACACATATACACCTACACTGAGAGATAAACCATTGCACCAGAGTGAGGGCCATACCCCCGGCTACAGCACACAAAAGAAAGTCAAATTATTAGAAATAATGAAAAGCCATCAATAAGAATTCTGCAGAGACTCATTTCATTCTGTTTTCAACAGCGCTTTTCAGCCCATTATTTTCTGTAAATGTTAACATCGCCAAGCCTGCCTATTGATTCTATTATTTTTGACCTTGCATTAGTGTCGGCTAATCTCGCATGCTATAAAATTTCATTTCATAGTGAAAAATACTCCAAGGCCCTAAGGGTGAGTTATACACAGGTTGCGGCACCCCTGGGATTCATAAGTGCACATGCGGGTAAACAAACCGTACATTTAATGTTTCTTAGATGAGTGAGCAGCGCTGGGGGTTTCATTTCTCCCTAAACCTTAGTTGTTGTTTTTTTTTCTTTTTTCGTGTGTGTGTGGTGGCTCAAAGTGAGAGTTAGGTACAGAGGCTCATTCAAAGATGAATGCGAGCATCTTCCAAAACGATATTGTATTTTCCTTCGCGCACTTGGCCTGAGAAGAATGCTGATCCGGAAAAGCCAAATACCTTTTCCAATGCATGTATGAGGCATCACTGCAGATTGTTACATTTATCAAAGGACACTCAGCAATGACCCGGGCTTGACCGGGATATGGGAGCAACAAAGCAACGCCTACACGGCGTATATTTATAGCCTGTGTTTTATTCGAATAAAATAGAAGAAATATTAACCGCATCAAGAAAATTCTCCACTGTTTTGTACCAGAAGTAATCAAATAATCACAATTATTTAGTTTTGTATTAGCAGTGAAGTGGAAAAAATCTCTAGAAAAGACATGTACAGTAATAATAAAGTACAGCCTAAATCTATTTTAACGATACAACCCTACAAAGGAAAAGTGAAGCAGAGAAAAATGAAGGGTTCTCTTCTTCATTACCTTTTTTATTTTTTTGCTAAAATTATCTTCATGGTTGATCCTTTTGATTCTTATTTTGCCCATTTTTGGTCATTTTCTTGAATATATTGTCAGGTTTTAAAAAAAATTGTACTGATTTCTTAAATTATTTTGTGCATTTTTTGCTTACTTTTTAACTTTCCTTCTCATTTTGTTCATTTTCTTGATGTTTTCATTCAGTTTGTTCATTTTTCTGGACATATTTTTCCTTTCGCTTCTTATTTTGTTAATTTCCTTCATTATTTTCTTCATTATTTTATTAAAGTCCTTTATTATTCCTTTTAACTTTATTAATTTCCTTGATTATTTCGTTCACTTGTTCATCTTGAATATTTTCATTAATTTTCAGTCAAAATACTGAGGCTAAAGTACATAAACTCACCAAGGTCGCCTCAGTTTTTGCCTGCATTTTGGAATTATTACCAATTTGACATCATATTTTATCTGAAATTGAACATGACAAATCAGATGTCATGTGATCTATATAGCAGAGCAATGTCAAAACAGCATTAATTAAAACACTGAAACTTTCTGAATCACATAATCCAGGCTACATGTATGTTCAAGTGGGTATTAGTTACATTCACTAGAATAGTTTTATTCAGAATACTTGCAGAATACTTTTTATTCCTAAAAATCAACAGTGCAACAAAATGAGCAAAATTGAAGAAAATTCTAACAAAAATTATTAAAAAATCAGATAAATGAACAAAGTAAGCAAATATGGAAAAATGAACAAGATCAGCAACAAAAGGAGCAAAAAATAAATTATGAACATATCAGCATTTTTTTTTGCTTAACAACATGTAAATTTGCATTTGCGTGTTGCAATTATTTGTATTTGTGCAGTAGTTGTAGTAGCATTACTCCCCACCTGTCAGTGTCCCCGGAGCGGGTCGCAGGCAGCCACGCGCTTGATGCCAGAAGCGAGAGCTTGGGGCTCGCCTCCCTCCTCACCGGGTGTTAAACTGATGGCAGGTATGGTTGTGACCGGTAATGTCTACATTTTAAATTGTCAGTAATACAGATGCGGCAGATGGAGGTACACAAGCCTAGAGTGACCTCTAGCAGCTGTCAGTGTGACAAACAACAAACACTCCAAATAATTTGTATATATGTCGCTCTGGTGTATTTGTCGCTCCCCTAGCCAGACTACGAAAAAATCTGCGACGTATAAGCCGGAAAATATGGTAATAGTGCTACTGACTTTGTACCTGATCTTCCTCTGCACAAGACAAGTGATGGTCTAAAGCGCATTAAGACGACAAGAAATTGTACAAATTAACTCTTGATAAGGCTGGTGAATGAAAACCACTCCAGGTTCTCATTCCTCAGACCTCATGAATCTGATGAGAGATGCCATGGGTGTAATAAAGCTGTCATCAAAGGTAAATGTGGCTGCCGTCGTTTGGGTTGTTTTACACTTTTTAAAAAATTTACTACATCATTCCATACGAGGCCTTAATGTACAACATTGAAAAAATACGAAAAAAAAAAAAATATGGAAAAGTGTGTCCAAACTTTAGACTGGCAGTGAAATTACTCACTAATTGAGTAGTTTTTATGAGATACTCTTTGTAGCCAAGTATTTATTTTTATGAGCATTTCTACTTCTACCTGAGTCTGTGTGATTCTACTGTAACAGTACTTTTACTTGAGTACTGTTTCAGTTTAGTACATTTCAGCTTATGTGTGATTTGAACTTTTTAAGGATGAAAGTCATGCTGGGCAGGCGTTTCGACTTCGCTTTCAGGCAGCTGCAACACCACTGGAACAGATGTTGTAGAAATCTAAGCAAGTATTTCATTAACTCCACAAATACAGGATTCGAAGGTCCAAGCACGGAGGTGCACAAGCGACCAAGAGCCTCCTGTACAAGACACACTCAGGTGAAAAATGAGAGCTCACTGGCCTTTAAATCATGTGAAACAAGCATTTTGGATCCTATTAAAGACCTCATGATACTCTCCTGCTGTTTGAAAAGGGGCCTTTAAGTGAACCTTAGTGTGGCTACCACTTGCTAATACTTCATTAAGTATAAATTAATTTCACTTTCCATGTAATAACTGAAACAGGACGTTTAGAGCCACTACTATCCACATTTTAAAATATGTCAAAGTAGTAAACCATCCCCAAAAACAAATCGGATACATAATAAATAAACAAAGACCAAGCTTGACACTTTTCAAATGTTATAATCAGTGAAATTAAGTTTAGTTAGTGGTTTATTTTCTGATTGTTGAGAAGCTCACTGATATGGTCTGAAAACACACCAACTCAGATGATTTGACTTTATGATTGGGAATAATTCAGAGATCATTCATTCAACAGTCTATTGGTGCAATCACACATTTAATTTACATCTTTATTCCTGAATCATTTCGTATGCATGACTTTTATCTTCCCACCTACTTCATTGTTTTTAGCCCCAGATTAGTCCACAGATGCATGTTTATGTATTTTTAATGTTCCTCCTACCTTATCACACTTTTCAATTTGGAACTTCTGACACAAACATGCTGGAGCACTTTGCTGCAGCTCCAAAATTAGAGAGCAGGAAAAAGAACAGCAGAAGGAGAGAAAGAGAGAGTGTGAGAAGAGAGCCAGTGATTTTCCAACTGTGGATGCCTGTGTTCTGAGTGTCACTTTGGTTAATAATCTCCTACCAATCCTTCAACTTGGGTGCACGTACAGGACGCTTCAAACCATGAAAACAGCTGGCTTTGTGCAGCCCAACTGTCAGAGTCTCCTTTGCTGTCGATGATGGAAATATCAAACCAGTGAGCCGTGAGTGGACATCTCAATCTGAATCTCTTCAGCTCAGCTAAACCACAGCCGTCCTCCCACTGATAATTCATGCAACATACACTCGCATTAGGCACACACTGAACCGTTCTGAAGCACCCTATACAGTCCACTCCCCCTCACTGTAATACACTGACAACATCAAGCTCTGTAACTCTGTTAAACTCGAAATGAAATGGATTTTTGTCATCCCTAGGACTTGCCTATCACTCTGATATACAGACATCCAATGAGCACCAATTTAATATCTATTCAGGCCTCCGCACTGGCTTGTACTCTTTTCAAATATTGAACAAAATAGTGAATTTAATGAAAAGGCGTACAGTGCGCACGATGAGAAAGCACTCTCTCTCAAAGTGCATAGCTCCTGAAATGATCTCCATTCAGAGAATGAGCATTTGGCATAGACACCATAAAGTGAACAGCACATCAGTCCTTTTCAGCAGTTTCTCAACTATCGGGCTCTCTGTTTCACTTGCCTGTGTGCTGTTAAAATTTATCATTTATTTCAATCACAAGAGCATTCGAAGAAAGTTAAAGGTCATGTTTATGAAAAGAAATGACAAATGTTTTCAAGGATGCATATCATTAGAAAGGTAATTTAATTTTAACCTCTTAAATCCAAGAATTCCCAAACTTGGGGGAGTCTGGGCAACGGAAGGACTCTGGGCGCCGCTCTGAAACAAAAAGCTTTAAACACTGTACTACTCACGTAAAGATATGATCAAACTGCACATCAAGTTAAACAGGAGAAACTCTACTACAAGCACATTCAAGTCATATTTGTACATACCAAACACAACACCAACATCAAATATCAAAATTCAAAAAGAGACCATGAACATATGTAACTTGGTTTTAATATATTGTAGAAAAAATTGACCTACATGTAACTAGTATCAACCTACAGGAACAGTTTACTTTTTACTAGTCTTAAGGCCCACTGTTTTTTTTAGTTAGACTTTTATTCTAGTTTTGAGAAATATCCAGTGGCACATCTGTCAGTTTTGCAGGAAGAGAAACTCACATGCAGACTTCCAGGCAAAAATGTCCAAAATATGCAAGGCACACACAGGGTAAAACCAAGGACCACAAGGAAGACTGGAGCAAGAAGATGACGCACGAAGTGGCAGACAGCAAAGGAGTGCACACAGACTAAATAACCTATGGAGGCAGGTAATGACAAGACGTGGGTGACACAGATTAAACAAACACAGGAAGGAAACACAGGGAAACAGAGGGAGGGCAAAATTACAAAAATAAAACTGCTAACAAACTGTGATACAAATAAATCAAACCATGACAGATATTTCTTGCTTAATTCAACCCATATTTAAAAGTGTTTGGCTGTTTTTTCCACTGTAGTAGTTTCAGTGGAAAGCATTTCAACATACCAGTCTAAACATCAAATAAAAACAAAGAATATTTCAGCAGCTAATTAAAGTGTGTCTTAGATTTATTAACGTGAAGATGTGGTAGAAATTAGCTCTGGATTCATTTTTCACAAAGAGCAGATTGTTGTTCAGAGGCGAGGTGGAAGGAATGCCGTGTTTGTTTTTCTTCTGCAGACCACCATTATGTGTTTTCAATATGATGCAAGTTGGAGATAGAATTATAGAAGTCCCTGGGGCTCATCCAAGTTTAACAAAGCACCAAGGACAGACAACCTTAAGCCCACACAGTGCTACAATGTTCCTCTCATGGAGAATGTAATAAATAAATGAGCAGATGAGTTAGGTTTTGACAAGTGAGGGACATGGCGCTCCCTGTGCATTTTTGATAGTGATCTAATTCATCTGGCAGGCGTGGATGTTGATTAAATCAGAATGTCAGCCACTTGACAAGACAAGACACAAGCCGACGTGGAACCTGTTTGAACAGCGTGAGCCGTGCAAGATGGCCAGGGAGATTTGCAACGCTGCGTGGCCGATGAACTCCACGCACCGCCCTGCTATCATCGCCTTCCACAACATGTCCGGAGAGACAAACGGGCAGGCAGACAGACAAACGGGGAGAGACGTGGAGGGATCTGGCGTGGCCCACCTATTCTGTTCTCTCTCATGGTGACATCAGCCCTCTGTTTGACACTCGGGTAAACAGGAGGGTGCGATGGCGCCGCCGTGTTCCCCTTCACTCACATGTGCTTGATGCCTCCATCAAATCTACTTGACAATCACAGAGCTGGAGGCAAGACATACGTACGTGCTGAAATCACAGGCCCTGTAATTATGGGGAACAAAGCCTCTCAGAGCAGACTCACTATATGAAAGACCATCAATGGGAAATCAGAGCAAAGAATGCTTAGGGTTGGTCCGCCGGTAGCTGTGCACAATAGGAGTATGATAAAGTGGGAGTTTCTGAGACAGAAATTGTTGAGGCAGGTTGCTATTTAACTGATGAGTGCTTCTTGAGAATCACTATATCTGTGGAAAACTATTGGTTTCCCCCAAATTCCACACAATACCCTAACCATCTGCCAAAATATGACAACAGACTGGTGTAAACACACTTCAGGAAGTGATACACATATTTAGAGATTCCTTACATAGTAGAAGTGACAGTTCACTGACATCAGGCAATTTTTAGATACTTTTGTACCACAGATGATTACTATTCACTATCCTCTACATATTGTATAAGGAATTATTCTTTGGCACATAAAATAAAGCACAGCACAGTGGGCTCTTGTAATGCCCCCCCCCCCCGCGTTCACCTTCTTCCATGCACGGCTCCAAGGAGGTCAAAGTTACATGTACAAAGTCACTCTACTAATCTCCTTTGTCACTCATAAAATTTACACAACATCTCCCTCTTGGAGGCCTGTCAGTTTGGTGCTGCCTGTGGCTGTCAGAGAACTCAGATAATTACTCGGAGGGATCGGAGAAGGCCTTGATTATTTATAGACCTGGATGTCTGAAAAGGAGGAAAAAATACCATAAGCTGCTTTGAATTATTTCTCGTTAGTAATAAAACAAGACTGATTGTTTAAAAGTGTTCAGGATAGTTTTCTGACAAAAGTTCAGAGCCAGAAGTAACAAACCTTGTACTTATATTAAGAACTTGTGCATATTTTAGTTTTTATTACTAAAAAAGAAGAAGATATCTTTTTGGTTGAAGTGCTACGTGGGAGATGAGCTTTTCTATTTCTGTGTTCCATTTACTTTGGAAGTTGGAAGTCAGAGCAGGGAATGACAACAAGCTGGTAACCCAATAGTGGGCTAGCCTCTAGCCATCTACATCTACTGTAGATGTAGAGCAAATTTCAACAGAGTTTTCAGAAATAAGAGGAAACTACAGTACCTCCCGGAAAAGAAAAGATTCAAATGAAGAAAAAGGTTTCCGCACAGTCGCCCTTAAACCCCAGGTAGAAGAGTTGGGGTTCCTGACACTTCCACATTTGTATTGCTTTTGAAACATATTTGAGCAATTAGCATCATAAAGTGAAATCATTAAAGTGCCAAATCTATCATTTGCATTGTTCAAATAGCAGAATTTACTGATGGTTTTTCAAATAAATAACAACAAATTTGGAAGCTTTTTGACTGTGCCATGGGCGTATATTTAGGTTCTGAGGGTTAATCAGAATGCAGAATACCTGTGAAACACACTATGGAGGCAAAGTCTCCATCTACCCTTTGGAAACTATAGTCATTTAGATTTGAATTTTTAAAGAGCCATGAAGCATAAGACATGACACTGGATCATGCATTGTTGAAACTGCTGTTTCGTCCATTTGAGCTTTTTGCTTCCTGTATTTATTCATTGATTACTGCAGACTTCTTATTACTCCATGCAAGCAGACACAGTTATTCACCAAACCTGTTTATACTGCACTTATCTGCATTTACCATCAATTATTCTCTCCCTACTGTAATTTTTTAATATCAATATCAATATTCAGATTGATACATATTTTTATTATTTTTAGCTTTCACCAGTCTATATGCATGGAGCCACCATCCAGACCTCCACCAAGGCAGCTCAGGTTCTTTTCATACTGGGATACGACAATGAAAATAAATGACGTGGTTATACAAATTGTCAATTTTAATGTTTTATCATTTGGTCAGTAGTTATTCACGAAAAGTAATATTTCCAAAATGGAGGTTTTCTTCTGGATCTAGCTCTGTCAATCTTGAAGATACATCAAATCCGTGGGCACATCACTTTCCACTTCAATTTGGTGTCAGCTGCATGTCTATAGCTTTATTTACTACCTTACAGTAGCTATTTTTCCTCAACCTCTGTAAGTATAATCATTCTGGATCAAACTTTGTGGTTTTATAGAATCTATTATGGTGTTATCCTATTTTTTGGCTAAATTTTCTCAGTGTTCGTGGTGTTACAAGGACAAATGTTGAATTTGGAATCTCATGATGGTGAAGAATGCTTAAAAATGCTCCGGATCCAGATAATGATCCAGATCACTCCCAGAATCTAATTGAAAATATCATCCAAATATATTCCTAAATTTTGGAGTTACGTTGTGAACAAAAAAAGCAGATAGACAAACTAATACAGAAGCTAACTAAGACAAAAACATAACCTCCTTGGTGGAAGTAATGATGAAAGAAAAAGGAGAAATAAGCAGCTCCAGATAATATGTTTACTTTGACAATTCATGGGCATGCATTGTGAGAGCAACACCCCCTGATGCTGATTGGCTGGCATAATGTTGCATGGATTGGTCCAAGACTTTTGCCTTTGCTTTTTTCACAGTTGCAGTGCCAGGTGAGTATCCAAACCCCCCATTTTATGTCAGTGCACACAGAACAGACAGCTCAAGGAGATATTTGCTGAATTTGACAAAAAGTATATTGGACTAGAATCGCTTACCCCACCTTTAATATTTAGCCGTCAGTAGGAATCAGTGAGAATTTTTATCAGTGCCTGACATGCTGCCTCTCATCATAAGCTGTCATATGACACATGTCATGGTCAGTGCACGGCATACGGTATTAGTGGTCTCTGTTTGTGTATAATTATCTCCCGTGATAAAAGCACAGAAAGCCCATAAATGACTGTAAGCTTTGTTTGAGAGAGGAATGCAAAAACAAGCGGCTCATCGAGAAGAAACAATGTGGTCACTTTGATCAAACTCTTTTTATTTCCCAAAGAAGATGGCTCCAACATATGATTTTTAAATTTCCAAATATATTTTGTATAAACCTCTATGGGTAAAAGCAACTACACTAAGACTGACCAGTATCAAATGTGTCTCATATGGTGTTGGAATTACCTGCAAATGCATGCGTATTTAAATTTAATATTCTGCTTAAAGGCCAGCTTAATACAAGGTGGCAATTCCATGTGCAAATCAATTTGATATCTACGGGGACTGAAAAGTGCACATCACACATTACGAGCCAGGATCAAGCTGGGGGCAGGTGCCTCTCTTCTCAGAATTACAAGGAGAGTTTGCGGACAGATATGAATTTACAATTAGTCTCATCCTGGCGACTTCTTAAGGTTTGTGACAGTGTCTGGGGTTCCACTAAAGGCCATGTGTGTGAAGCCATGAATTTCTTGCGACAGGCTATGATACCAGAGAGGCTATATTTAGGGAGGATAACTAGTACTGCATGGTATAATCTGACATTTGTACCACAAGGGAGTCATACTGCATTGCTCACAAATGACAGTGTCACTGTTGGTTTGTGTCCCCGGTGGAATAGGTTAAAGAGAACAAAACATGTTTTTGCAGTGGAGTGCCGCTCTGCAAGACAGATCTAATAAAACTGTATTTGATTGTGGGGGTATGATCTGAGTGTGGTTGTCACTGGTGAGTGAGCCCCCTGAGCGCGGAGACAGCAGCAGTCTGGTTGAAAAGGAACAAAGAGTCCCTGGGAGCAGTCTCAGTAGACTCTGAAACACAAGTCTGCATGACTGGCCTGCTTTTGATGGCTGACTTCAGCAGGGCATTTCAACTTCCCTTCCACCATTACCCTCTAACCAGAGACAAAGACAACAAGCAGAGGCCAATAATGTTTTAGTGTTCGTACTGTTTCTTTTCTAATCAACAGGATCAGGAAAGGAATGCTGTGTTATGTGAGGCTTTCATTAACAAACAACCTGTACACTTCATCTGAGTGAAATAGGCAAAATAATTCCATCAATCTACAGTAATATTTTCTATCTTTTCCTTCCCTGCTGTGTTGTAGCTTAAATTATAACATCAACCAGCATATCTGAGTACCTGTCAAATCCTTTTAAACAAAACAAGCATGATGTAATTCTGTTCAACTAGGCAATTCATTAGCCCAAGTCAAACACCCGCCCTTCTGCAGTTGGCTGCTGCGGTCCTCCCAGTGGATGCTGGGAAACCACTTAGGCCCATGCTCACCAAGGTGATCAAACCTGCGTCAGCCTACACCTGCCTCCCCTCTCAGGAGGCACCAGGACAGGCTGAACAACAAAGCTGTGGCAGCACACTCGGGGAGTTCAGCTAACTGTGTCTTCAATCACCGCATCTCAGAACCATCTAAGGATTTCTGAAAATAAATAAATAAATAAATAAAAAAGAACAGCAGTGCACATGGAGGAGTTTGTTTAGGATGCAAACTGCAGCATCTGATTGATGATTGTATGAGGACTATCCCAGCCTCTTAACTACTGTAGTGCTCTAGTAGTTATGACACCTTGCCTTTCTTTATACAGCTCACTCTTTCAAAGTGCCTTCAGAGGGAGAAGCAGCATTGCTAATAAATGGACATGTGGAATAAGAGTGTTTGAGGCACCTTTACTGTGCAACAGTAAAGCCATGTTAGCAGAGGCAGTAGAATATTATACTAGCTAGATGCTCAGTGGAGATTTGGGGATCAGCAATGTGCAGGCTGTTTTTTTCAATGATATGTTTGAATTATTTCTTATGGGTGTGCATAATGGCAATATAAATCTTTCTGGGTGTGCAATTACAAAGACTGGCATGGTCTATTCCCCGCTGGGTGATCGCCTGCGAACAATGACATATTACCGGCTGGCCGGCAGTGGTCATTAAGAACTGATATGGGATTTATGGCCAGTCTTTAAACATGAGATGGCATTAAAGAGATTTGAATACAGTCAAAATGGCACAAAGAATCCTGCCTGAGCAAGATGGAGCTAATGAACTGTGGTTGGAAAGCAGGGGATATAAAGTTATTTTGGGTAAAGCCAATTCCTCATCAAGCACAATGAGTCTGATTTTAATCACAGGTTGTCAGAGTCCATAACAGGCTCTCTGCATTATTATAGCATCGGTGAGATTTTATGTGCCTAATAAGCAAAGTTTAACAATTAATACATTAACACATTGTTAAACTTGCAGTAATGAAACGCATGTTGAAAGACAGACAACGGCATGTGTAAAGTAGAAACAGATTTGCCACATAATGAACGTTACAAGCTCACAAAATGCAAAATGGTGCATGTTTTGAGCTGTAATTTTTTATGATTTATCTTCAGTCAGGAGAACACATAACGAAAATAACATCCATTATTCTGACAATAGCTAGTCAATGCAAAACAGCAAACAGAAATTCTGTTAAGGTCTGACCAACAGAGAGTTTTCAGTGCATTACACATATAACAGCGGCTTATTAGTTGAGATTCCGCAATTCAGTTTTAATCTGTAGATAAATCATTACACGTCCTTCACTAGATAATCACATAAATATCATTGACTTTTCCACCCATTCATACATGAATTATGAGAAAGATGATCCATATTTTAAGAATTTCTGAAACCATTTAAATGTTTTACACAATTCTGTTTCCAAATCAGATAATTAATATTGAACATGTGCTTTTGAAACACGATGTAGACTTTAATGCAATATACAGCGCTGCAAAAGAGACCTTATGGCATTTGCTGATTGTAAATTGGCAATTGCAACACATTTCTAAGAGGGTGATGCTAATTAGCAGCTATTGGCATAACTGATGGTATGGTGAACATAAGAAATAAGATCCAGAACTTCAGAGCATCTCAGGCAGTGTTTCTGCATGGTGACCAAAGCTCTCTATATAACCATATCACTAATTTCCAGTAGCAATTAAGGAGTCTTACATTCCACATGGTACCTGCTGAGTGAGTATAAGGAGCTTAAACATCAGATGTGTTCATTGGAAAGGGAGAAATAAAGACTTTGCCTCATCATATTAGTGCCAGCCCTTAAAGCGACTGTTTATCATGAGGTAGTGCTCAAGGTTTTAATGAGCTCCCTGCCTGTTCTAGTATAATTCCAATTAGTCCCTCCGTCTCATATAATGGCATGATTACCTTGTGAAGCCTCCATTGTTTTCTGTACAAGCCTTGAAAGGAACACTGACTATTTTAATCTGTTTCCCAGTGGCAGCACACCTGCCAAGCCAGTTACACCTCCTGCAGAATGATCACAGGTATTGGTTCATTAATACAGAGAATGGCAGTGTATGAATCCCCCCTCGGTCACACCTCGAAGATAGATGGGAAAAGGGGTTTTAACATCAGATTTTGCCTGCATTTTTCTTGCATCCATTTAAATATGACATTAAACGAAGGATTTTAAAAAATGACATTCATGTCGCTGCTACAATCTGATGTGTACTATTTGTTTATTCCACATAATTGCGTAATAATTTTCTGTTTCAGTAAAAAACAAAAAACAAAAAAAAAAACAAAGCTAATCACTTTTTATATATGGTGAGACTAATCTATCTGCAGCTAAAGCAAAGGCCATTACCTCAATTTTGGTCACTGCCATTTTCAGGAGAGGAGAAAAGGAGCTATTTTTGATCAAAATCCAGGCAAGAGGAGAATCAGTCATTAGCTGCAGCCATTTGCACTGTCATCTTGTTTGGACAGCCTGTGGCTTTCACTTGAAGGCAGTTCTGGTTCTAAAGGAAAAGCCCCCGCATCGGCCCTCGCAGCCTCATCAGCCCTCCACGTGAAGGCTGATTTACCGAGAAACTTACCGCACAGACTTAGTGACGTATCCCTGATGTCACTTGTCATAAGGGCATGTAGTGAAAATGCGTAATGAGGATAAAAATGTCCAATAACTTCATGCAAATGAATAACAGAGCTAATGCTGTTGATTCAATAACTTTCACAACCGCAAGGGCAGCACGCTGTAACCACACCATATTGCTCAAGCATCTCTGTAATTGATTCAGAGCTCTGAGGACATCGTCTCGCACAAGAAATGTTTCATTCAAATCATAATTTAACAGAGTATCAGCAACAATGAGCACAATAGGAGAAGATGGTAATAGCCAGAACCTAAAACTGAATTTAGATTTTCTCTCAGATTTGACACTCGTGCAGAATAAGAGACAGGAGGGAAGAAATGGTAATCTGCAAGAAAACCCTTAAAAGAATCAATTTGGCAAGGTGTCTGAGAATGTGACTTTATCCGGCACTGTGATTCCGACTGTCTCCTGTAAGAGTGGGATGACTGTCTTTCTTCCCTGCTGACAGGCAGACCCAGGCCAAATTGACAGTTCTTTAAAGCGCCTGACAGAAAGCCGCATTAATTAAGTCATTGCTGGACTTTAATTGTGTTAAGAACTTGAAAAAAAAAATCTAATATGAGAAAAGGTTACCAAGTCCTCCGTGGTGTCAGATTTTTTACTTTCTATGAATATTAATGTGCCTAATGAAGACAATCTTCGCTTCATCTCCCCATTGTTCTGTATTCAGGTGCCAAGCTTTCACAGCCATTGATTTGTTGTTAAAGAACAAATATGTCATGGGAGAAAATGACTGCCATGTCTTTTATCTTAAATTTATCAAGAAAAACGCCTCTCTTTTCCGTTGAAGTGTGGATTTTTTTTGTTATTTTAAAAAGATTTTAACTGAGTGAGTGTCATGCAAATGTTGTCAAGGTGTGTTTGGGTGTTAATTAGATGTGGTAAGCCAATTTTGCTATTCTGCTGTGAACAGAGAACAAAAGGAAATTCAGTTTTCAGAAGGTGTGGTGGACAACAAATAAATAAAAACCTAGCAAAGCAAACAGTCTTTGTCTTTGGCTATGATGGCAGAAAATTATTTTGCATTTAGCATCGCCACTTGTGCATATCTATTCAAAATATATATTTATCTGTACCGACAGACCACAGTGAATTCTATCAGGGTGGAAAAGAGTAAACACACGCGGTGAATCATGAAGTCTCCAAGGTGCACAGTTGCTGATCTGCGACTGTCTGGCAGATGAAGTCATGTGATAAGATATTTGATGGCAAGTTACACGTTCTTTGCGCCTGCCACTGAACCTGGGGGGAGAACAACACCGAGTCCTCCCCAAACTTCAATATTAACCAGGCATCATGATTACCAGGCATATTGAAGAGACAGAAATTCAAATGAATCCCTCTCCCCGTGATAAGGCGACCTGAGTCCTTGTGAAAGATGAGCTATGGCTATTTCTGGAGAACGAAGTGCTCGGTCTTGCCACAGGGCAAACCCTGAATAGCCAGGGTTGGAATTACTTGAAAAGAAGGACTGGCTGATGTACTTGGCACTTGTCATTGAAGGAGTGTCTTTTGTTCGCAATGCCATAGATCTCCATCTGAGGAAACTGTACAAAAGGACTCGTGTATTTGTGAGTCCTTTTGTGAAAAATTAACACACGCGTGAGGGGAAAAGAACCCTGTCAGAAAATTAATATTGCAATACCTCATCTGAATTTACTGTGTAAATTTTCGGTGAACCTGGCTTGCAGGACCCCCTCAGTGCTTCTTTTTCTTTTCAAATGTCCTTGTCTGGGATTGTTGTTTAAAGCAGAGTAGTCACCATAGCTAATTTATGTTGCGGATTGGGTATATATGCAAAGTGTGAAGGATGGGGAACTATGCACATGTGGACGTCGTTTTATTGCATCTGACAGAGACGACTTCTTTCTGATGTCATCCCTCCACATGGTGCATGTGGGAGTTCACATTGTTTCCCAACAGTGGAGAGATACGCCGACGCAGGAGGGATCAGTCCACGTTGCAGTGAGATCAAGTCTTCAAGACATCATCAATTTAATGCTGTCTTCAGGGAAAGGTGTGGCTTTATGTGTTAAAAGAAGAGAAATAGTCTTCAGTATTCACAAACTTTGCACTAAAAGTGAATAAAATGCGCATGGATTTCATTTAATGTCCCTGAATTTGAGAGTCATGCATACTGATCAGTGCACTTACAAAGTTCCCAGATCCTTCTTCAGACAGTAAATTAGCTTGAAAGCCATGTAAGATAACATTAACTTTATTGATGAGTTAGACAAAAAGATAAATATTATTGAAACAATGTTAACCCTTTCATGCATAAATTATGCAAAATTGGGGATATGACATTTATATTCAAACAGTTTTTAAATAATGTCACCTATTTTAAGCATACATTAGTGGAAAATGGTTAAATTATGTCCACTATATTGGTTTTTACAGCATTTTCTAAACTGTTTATTTTTGTTCATTTTTCTTCATTTTGCATCTAATATGGTTCTTTTTGGTACTGTTCTGTTTATTACACTTTTACACTGTTTTTAATGTGGTGTGTCATGAAAGGTGCCCTTCAATAAAATGTAATAATAATAATCATTATTATCATTACTTTGATTAGTTTGCTCAATTTTTCTTCTGATTTTGATCATTTTTTCTTCATTTTCTGATTGTGTTACTAATTTTTCTTCTGATTTTTGTTCATTTTTATTCATTTTCCTTACTATTTTGTACCTTCTTATGTTGCTTTTCTTCATGATTTTGTTCAAAATACCCACTTTCTTATTACATTTTGCTCTGATTTTGGCCTTCATTTTTTAATTACTATAAATTCGATGTCACCTTGTTCTTGTCCAGTGTAGTGAACACTGAAAAGGTTCATATTGTTTTGTGGTTTGCTCTTGCATAGTATATTATTCTCAAAATAAGTTAAGTAAGACTTCAGATATATACAGTAATTGTAGGATGAGTAGGTCAGGTCGGAGGTTTTATTCCATCGTTTTTGTTCAACCATCTCCCCAAAACTCAAAGATCTTCACCTTACAATGACAATAAAACAGAGAAAGTGATTCTTTGCAGCCAAACTAACCTGTTAATTGCAGCAGCTCTTTTAGTTAGTAGTGTTTTTATGAGACTGGTAACGGTGAGTTTGCACTGGTTTGGAAATACAAACAACGGTAGGAAAATAGTGCTGATTTAATTATTATAAGGAGATTTTTCATCCATAAATCAACCTCTGCGTGGACCTAGCAGTTATGTGGATTGTGGATTTAATAGCTTTCGCCTCAACAATTTATGTTACATGAAGCAAATTTCTCATCGGTAACCCAGCAGGGTGATGTTCTTGCACAGATTTACTTAAGTTCCCATACGCAGGGATTCAGACTCGCTTTTATTTATGAGGAAAGTTTAACTTCTGCCTTTGTGCTGCAATAGTTATAATGTTGACACTGCTTTTAAAATGAATCAATTCTAATGTTTATGTAGAGGTAATCATAAATCTGGAGTACGTCTTACATATCCATTTGATGCACATTCTCTTATAATTACTCTTATTGCTTGTCGTTCTTTAAATGTGGCTGTGCTGACCCAAAAAAGACACAGGAGAACAAATGAAGAGCAGCATCAGAGGGAAAGTAATGAAACGTCTTTCAACAACACTTTGTCTCCCTTCCTTTGGCCAAGTCTGGGATACCTATTAACACTCCCTTTAAATTATTCATTCTGATGGATAAAACACCTCCACAATTAATTGCATGTGAGCCACCCAACCCCCTTAAATCTGTTGAAGAAGCTGAAATTCCCATCGTGCACTCGTTAAATGTATCATTTCCTTTACAGTGGACTTTTAAAAATGGGGCTGGATGGAAAAATAATAACTTGTAGGTAAATAACATTGAAATAGATGAATTGGTGTAGGCTTTCTTCATCAAATCCCCCTTCTGCAATAAAACACACTTTGAGGAGAGAGAAAGGAAAGAGAGACACCCTTCTGATATGAAACTTTCCTATCGTTTGTATATTCTGTTTCATGGCCATTACTTCAGAGCAAATGAGCACCACACGTCTTGCACACTCATGTAAATTACATCAGATTTCCAACCTTGCACTGTGCACACCATCTTAATGTTATGTATTAATCATAAACATCATTGATGGATACAGTATTAATTGTCCTACTTTTTAAAGCAAAAAGAGGAGATTTGGGGATCGTGTTTCACTGTGGGGAGGTCTTCTGTGGGGAGGTTCTGTAATTCATGCATGTCTCTTGTCTGTGGGAGACTCTTTAATTTGTAGATAAGGCCTGTACTTCTTATTGATATCTGATTTCATATGAAGATGGCTTACTAAGTTGCTGGGCTGTTTTTTTCACCTGGAGAGGATTGAATAATACATTTGTGTCTCACATTCAAAGATTAAGTGGGCAGAGACTGCAGTATTGATGCTGGATACAAACATAAAGGCAGAGTGATGGTTGCTACTAAACTGATGTAAGTGTCAGTATTGATGTTTTTTGGACAACGCCATTAAAAAAAAAATGCAAACTCAGAGGCAAAAGAAAAAAAAAATTGCTGCAAGTGGAAAGGGAAAACAAGCATTGTGTTTTTGTTAAAGTGTGCTCTGTGCAGAAGCTCATCCAGGAAGAAGAGTGTGCTGCCCAGCTATTTATTGCTGTGCTGCTGAATGCAACGCCAGCTCAAAAGGCTTCAAATCATTGGGGAGATTGTTAGGCTTCTGTGAAAATTACGGAAATGCAGGGGAAATGGATGAGCAACACTTCATAACAATTAATCAGAAGGCGCTGATTAATAAAGTTCATTTTTTATTCTCGATGATTCAGGGGATTATCAAAAGGACACTGTCCTTGTCATTTTGATTAACAAACCCATCCTCGCTCTGGAAGAGGACGCGCTGAAGGGAGACGCTTTCTTTCGCCCATAAAATAAATATTGAATGAGAATATTAACTCGTTAACCTTGACAAGTATTTGTAATTTTCATAAGGGGGTAAACTAGCAGATTCAGCACAAAAAATGCTGTGGGGGTTTGAGAAAAGGCACGGGAAGAGGGGCGGGGGGACGACAACACACAACAAATTAGAGAGAATGAAGAATGCTACTGCATGAATCCTGTCATTTTTATGGGCTGCAATGATTAATTTGTTTGTTCAAATTCTCAATTAAGCCAGGAGGAACTGGCAGAATTAGAAAAGGAGAGCAGTGCAGCGTTGTCTTGGCTTTTTGCAGGAGCCCAGGGGAGATATAGCCCTACCTGATCTCAGGTCATCAGGCTATTCTGCAGACAGCTCACACAGTCTGGAGCAGCGGCTGCAGTGCATGTGCTCAAGCTTCATTTCAAACAGAGCAGGAAAAATGCAAATCAAAATATTTCGTCAGGCCTCTTGATAAATCACTCTGCCTTTTTCTTTCATTTGTCCAGGTCGCCTTGTCAAGGGTAATGCCCTTAAAATGTCAATTGTCAGTGTGAGCATGCATTGCATTAGACATAAAGTACAGTTCACCACACACAAAACAGCAGTCAGTCACAGTGTTGTACAGAAAGAAATAAAATATGGAGCTTGCACTTCTCTATTCCCCGGAGGCCCTGTGCACTTATTATTTGTCAGAGTGACAGATGTTTTTCAAATGATGGTGTCTCATGTGTGCTGAACTTCTACCAAAGCCCTACCGTGAGAGACTGCGGGACATTATACACCATCTGATGGTGGAAACCTCCATGGACTGAATCCCCGGGCTGTGAGGCTTTCTGCAGGGAAGTTTTAACAGCAGAATGGGAGGTTGTCAGGGTGGTCTGCTCAGGTGATCTCTGTACAGTCGTGAGTCAGACCTGGACCTGGGTTTCAACAGCAAATATGCGGGAAACTCAGAATCCAGAGTTAGATTTGCTCATCAGAATTGAGTTTGCAGAGTTTTGGTGGCTGCTACAAATATTATTTACAGCACAGATATAAATATTAATATAGACAGAAAACAAAATTTGCAAGTAACTCTGCAACTGCTCAGTTCCACATACTGTGCAGAAAGAAAGAGGTCATTTTGCAGTGTGCATTTTTTAACTCTGTGTGGGAGGAAAACACTCAGGTAGAGCTAAAATAGTTTTAGAGGTTGCTAGGGATGTACAGTATGCAGCATCAAGAGGGTCAACGAGCTGTTTTTTTTTATCTTTCTTTTTTTAGTGCGAGCCATGACCTGGAGCATTTATTTGGTGGTTTTTACTGACCAGTTAGTGACTCTTTACAGTTAAAATGTTAATATAAATTGCTCACTTCATGCCTGCTTCAACAGTACACAACCTTTGAGATGCAGAAGCACCTTTTAACCAGCCACTCATGTTTTTAAAACACACATGCTTGACTCAGTGATATCCCAGTGCAGATGTACTATTTTTACTCTGCTGCATTTATGTAAGACATGAAGGTTGTGAAGCCACATTTTCTAAATGTAAATGCACTTTTTCCACTGCAGTCGATTAAAGATGGAGGAATCACTGACTCTTAGCTGACCCACTGATGTGTGGACAAAGTCTCAAGCCTGTGCTTTTATTTTTGACACAATGCATTTAAATCAAGCTCTACACTGTTTATTTCACCTCTTTATTAGACTCTTTCCACTTTAGCTCAGTCAAGGATTTGTTTACCTCTATAACAGTTTTGTAATATTGAAATCAAACAAAAGGATACATCTCGCGCATTCAAGTGTAACTTGTCAGAAAAAAAGAATTCAGAGAGAGGGCTGCTTCTGTTCTACATACGCTGCAAATTCTCCAAGCGAAAGTGCAACTTTGTTATTATGTTTACGACCATTATATGATTTTTGTAATGAAATCACAGTGTGTTTTCCGGACCAGTGGGTGCTTTTAATAGTGTTGGCCACCTTTCTTTTTCCAATTCAAGGTGTCCTCTATACACTATCCAGAGCAGCAGCATTGACTAGAGCAAGCACTTGTGAAGCGAAAATGCTTATTAGTCAAACAGTCCCCATCGGAATAATGCCACGGTCAGCCAGTGGTGAGGGATAACTCTGTGGATGACACTCTGGAGCCTATTCTGTAGGGGATCTGTTTTAGTACAGCACGCACAAACATGATGTATGGACACACATGCAGACCAGCATCATGGGACCACACAATGGAAGAGCTGCGGATGAGTTACTGGAGCAAGAGCATGGCTTGCATCGAACAAGCTCCTCAAAACAATGACAGTATGTTCTACTTTCTGTTTAACGATCCATTCGCCCTGGCAACCTTGATCAAAACCTGTCGGCAAAAATAAAGCTGTTAAAAACGAATATGGGATGATTATATTCACCATTCAAGGCACCGTAAGGCCTGCAGTGAATCCCTGTTGTCAGAAAACAAACAAAGAAACAAAGGATGACATCCAAAGTCATTTTGCCTCAGCTGTTACAAGTGCAGCAAACTAATAAAGTCACATTAAGTGTGACTTTCATTGCCAGGCCTGTTCAAGTTTAATACAAAGAGGTTTGTCAAAGCATCATATATTTATGGGGAGCATTTGCTGCGTATGGGAAAGGAGAAAATCAATTCCCTGCCTCTTGATAATTGATCGTGTTTTTTGAGTGTAGTAGAAAGATGACATGGCAGGTCTATCATATTTTGAATAGTAGTAAAGCAGCAAACCAGCAAAAATAAAACTACATAAAATAATCAGTCTATCTATCTATCTATCTATCTATCTATCTATCTGTCTATCTATCTGTTGCCACTTGTTTTATTATGTTTTGTTGTTAACATTGCAACAATAAAATCATTGAGCAGATACCCAGTTGTACACTTCACTGATTAAATTCCACATCCCCACTTAACAGTCTCGGAGACACCTCATCATTAGCAGCTAAACCTTCTCAAAATAAATCCAATCCCATAAATCTACCTCTGAAGGAATCTGATACTTTTAAAAAGTGACAGCGACTGACCTTGAGATTTATTTTTGTCACACCAGAAACTGTCTCCCTCAGCAACGAGAGATGTGCCTGTCCAGATGGTTTTGTGTGGCATCGTCTTGCTAATTGTCAGTGATGCCATCAAAGGGATGTAGCAGACCTGACAACTTAGCTGATGAGCAATAAGATGAGCATGAGGGGGGAGAAATTAGAGCCAAAAACATGTGACAGTTATTTTCTGCAGCCTACCTATGCTTTTAAGCCCTCTAAATTGCTCAGATTCATTTTATTTCTTGCATTTGTTGCAGAATAACACAGAAAGATCATTATAGTGAAGTTCAAAATAGCTATTACAGTGTAAATATAATGTGTAATTACATTAGGCAGGCTATAAATAAATGTGGCTATATAATAATGCAGAAGGAAATTGTCTATGATAGTATGCTGTACTACACAGGCCCGTCTCTTTGGTAATAATAGGTTACATGCTTTTTTTAAGCTCCCACCTGTCTAAGTTCACTTTATAGTCGAACAGGCTGCCGTACAGAAGCACAGCAGTGGGTCCCCAATGACTGTAAAACATGCAAGACAAAACATATGACACAGGGGATGATCCCGACCTGAGACTGACATGTGCTAAAGTACATTATAGTCATTGCCAGGATAAAGGTCACATTGACTCCTGTTATAAATTGGACGGGACAGCTCCAGCATACATGGAGTGTCAAGTGTGAGGAGGTCTGAAAGAAAATCCCTCGGATGTTTCAGGACACACGCACACAGGCGGACGGATGCAAGTGTCTACGTCTCGCTCTCACTTGTGATTAGCACACTTAATCATCACATTAAAGGGGAAGTCTGCGCTAAGTTCATCATATAATGGAGATGCAAGGGGGTTTGCGTTTGGTTTCCCTGCCTTCACTTGAGGTTTTAAAAGCAGCCATCAGGATAATATAGGAAGCTGAGGCGAGAATTAAGTTCAGGGTTCATTATGGCTTCTGTTCACGTGGCTTAATAAGTAAATTCAAAGTGTACTGTACTGTGTTGCAGCAAAAACATATATGCATATTCATTTGAGGCATAATAGTCTTTGACTAAGAATACCCTGCCTGGAACGGCAGTAAGCACGAGAGCAGACTTTTGCTCTGAGATACAAAGGAAAACGACTTGAAAGGAAATAAGCAAATGAATGCAATGCCTCATTAGGCGGGTTTTATTTGACCGTGGCCAATTAGAGAGCATCTGTAATTTAAAACAGTCAACCTAAAAAAAGACTCAACGATGAACACATTCCTCCCGGGATGCACTCCTTTGCCTTGTTTTCATTCAAATTATGTTTTACCAGTGACATTTTCTATTTGAGTGAATATAAATAATACACAGAGGACACTGCAGTTCAGAAACATGGACATAGTCTACAGTAGCAGTTAGTTGAGATGAAAGAGCGAGGTCTAAGGGATTTCACAGAGGTCAAGGTTACAAGCTGATGTGTTTGGCCTCACTTTCGGCTGGCTCTGCTGACTTGTTTTTACCGTGGTGATCAATATCTCTCCCTCTGTCTTAATCAACGACCCACTGAGGTATTTGCGGGCTGTTACCTTAATGACACAAAGGTGCACTTTTGAAAACAGAACTGCTGTCAGGGCGAGACTGACAGCTGGTTTAGCCATGAATCACACCAGAGTGCAGATTAACATGGCACTCCTCACAAACACAGACAGTCCTGAAATATTGATAGGGAGAAGGAGAATTTGGGGCTTTTGTGAGTGATCCACATCAAAAGATATGACCAAAACATGATCCTGACTGCTTATTTTGCAGAGGAGCCGCGTGAAAAATAGTAACACCTGTATTGCTTATACTGGTTGTTAAGCATTGGAATAAAATTTTGTGCAATATGCATAACCAAATGCTGGAATAATGAGCCATCTGTATGTGTGGTCCCTTCCTTGGAGATGCCAAGAACGGCACCATCTGTGATGCAGCTACCAGCTGTTTTCCTTCTTATTACATGTTTATTAAAAGCTGAAGTTGTCCTCTTCAAGAAGAGGAAAAGAGAGCATGGGTGGCAATGTTGGTTATCCGATTGCCTCCGTCTCCATTAGAAACAGACTTGAGCTCCGTTCCTGGTCCTATAAAACTACGCTAAATGTTTCAACAGAACAGAGGGAGTGCTAATTAAATACTCCTTTTTCATCAGCGACTCAGAGGAAATTAAGAGAACAAACACAAGATTGACTGGCAGCAAAGCAACAAACATGAAAAAGGATGAATGAAGCAAATCCACAAGGACAGGAAATAAATAAATAAATAAATAATGTCACCCACCTTCGCTTAGCCCTTTGGATTTGTATTTCAAAATCCCTCAGCAGGGTTTACACATCTTTTCTATTTGCATTGTTTTCAATTTTCAAAACCTATTAGCAAGATATCGATCGACCACAATTGAGCATTTATGCACAGCAGGCAACCTACATCCCTCAAGTCAGAATCAGATCACATCTCCCATAATTGAGGGTGGCAGAACTGCAGACCACCCTCTGCAACTGTCAACAAATTTCAGGAGCTCAAACTAAGATGCGTCAGGGAAGCATCCTGCGCCGAGTGATGGACATTGAGAAGGAGAACTGGAAATGTCCATCAGCATCCTCTGCCATGTGCTGAACAAGACAGGTCAGGTCTGAATAGACACTGACAAACCCAGGGTGGACACACTGTCGACGCAGACTAAAGCAATATCATGGGACAAGTGACAGGCTGCTGTGATGCCTTACCTAACTGCAGCACACGCACGCGGTAAGGCTCAAGTAGTGTGCACCGGATCAGATACCCGCACGCACGCTCGTCCATATGGACAGGAAGGCCTCACTCCCTCACAAAGGAGGCTCTTGAACTTCACAGGCAGCGTTTAGCTTCATTTGAAACAGAATATTTCTTTGTTGCGTCCCTGACATCTACTGTATGTTAATGTGTGATGAGAATTGCAAGAGCAGAATGTAGTCTCAAACAGCAAATTGATATTTCTGACAGTGCATCCATTTCAGAGGTTAGTGTGTTCACTCCGCTCAGTGCTCAATAAAACAAACAAAATGCCCTCTATTTCTGTATAAACAATTACCTGCCATGGATTGTAACCTTATTGGATCGAGTGAAATGTTTGAAATAAATCATTAAAGGTGCTGACAGGGCATTTATCTTCACTCTTGCTTTAATGCTCTGTGCACAACGAAGTGGATGAAGTCAGTCAAGGGTATGTGTGTCTGTCTGTTTCGCTTTTTTTTTGTAAGCCGGGCCCCAGTGTGCCTCAGTGTGTGTGCTTGTAAGAGCACCGTTGCGTGTGTCAATCCTCCTGTGGAGCCATGTTCTCGAGGCTCTTCATTTTGAAATCAAGCATGAATAATTAAGCCATTTCACAAGGCTGCTTTAACGATATATTTCATGAGAGGAAATAGGTCAAGCAGCAATGTTACAGATTGTTTGCATGGGCGTTGCTGGTTAAAAAAGACGTGGAACAATACTCCCCGCTCTTCATGCCCCATATACTGTACTTATGCTGCAAAATGAATGACAGCTTCAGCGAAAGACTCATTTTTCCTGAAGATTCAAAAGACTTCTCTGATAAGTTGTGTATAAACAGTGACAGTTAGTGTTACATCTGGGTCATAGTGCTACTCCACCTGAGATAATGTATCTCTTTAACCCTGTAACCAGAGATCACGATCACTCACACGCAGAAGGCACTGGGTAGAATACGGAGCTCATTCAGTGGTTCGATTGCAAATTCTGACTTTAACGTTCAACTTTAGAAAATCCAAGATGTATTTGATACACACTTTAAAAAGTTAATGTCTACATTTCTTTTGTTCCTGCTAGTTGAAAATACTGAAAAATCTGTGCATTTTCCAGAGCAGATATAATAAGAACAAACATGAAGTCTTATATAGATAAAATCAATCACATTTAAAAAAATATGAAGTATTGCATAGATGAAGTATACTATTTTGATCATTAAAAAATTGCTATTTAGTGTAGGCCTATGCTCACATGGATACTTTGTGTTTTTGTTTTGTTTCTACATGCACTTCAGAGAATTGCTAAACACTGTTTTAAACTTAGCTCCACACTCGCAGAACAAGAAACTTGTGTATTATGCAATTGTTGTTTTTTGGAATTTGACATTAGGATGAGAAACATTATGAGCTGTGACTATTAAACCAACACAATGGTCTCAACAAATCTCAACTGCTGTCCCCAAATAAATGTAAATGCGAGCCAGAATACTTGAAAATACTATTTTTTAATTAAATTAAAGACAATTTTTTTTTTACAAAACTTCAGTTCAGCTCAAATAAATTCAGCTCAATTCATATAACTTTATGAATCTGCAATTGGGAATTCAAGTTCAGATAGAGCATTCCAGTAAAAATACATACAAATCACATACAGTAAAAAAAACAAACCAAAAATAAAAAAAGCACACATTCATAGTGTCAAAATAGTAATAACAAACACACAGCTAATGATTATTTTCATTGACAAGTATTTCTTTATTTTTGATCCATTGAATAACTGTTTGTATGACAATATATCAGAAAATTGTGAAAAAGCATCTCTCAAAAGCCGAGATGATGTCTGTTTGGTCACAACTCAAAACGGCAGGGTGGGGCAGCGGGTCGCACTCGTGCCTCACAGCAAGAAGTTCCTGGGTCCGATGCCAGCGCAGGCCGGCGGGGTCTGTCTGTGCGGAGTTTGTCTGTTCTCCTCGTGTCTGCGTGGGTTCTCTCCGGCTACTCCGGCTTCCTCCCACAACCAAACACACGAGGTTATTGGTCACTCGATAGTGCCCCCAGGTATGAATGTGAGTGTGAATGGTTGTTGGTCTGTATATGTGCCTCTGGCCCAGGTCATCATTGCAAATGAGAAATGGTTCTCAACTGACTTACCTGGTTAAATACAGGTTAAATGAATAACAAATTTCAATTCACAGAGGAGGAAAGAAACTAGAAAATATTGACTTTTAACAAGGTATATTCAAAGGTATAAACTTTGCTTTGACTTGTGTAATGCAGCTGTTCAGTTAAAGTCATGTGCTCTGAGCATTATGTGCAGGACTCATCCAGTTCCCATGAAACCTGAAATTCTATTATACATTAAAGTGTACATTACGTTTCCCTTCCCACCCTTCTTTGAAGAGTGCCATCTTAAAAACATTTTAGTGTTTCTGCTGCGTTTAATAAAACACTGGTGATCCTCGGTCCATCTTTGTAAACGTGTTCTTGGATGCCCCTTTTGTACCAAACCATGTTCAAAATCACTTTTTCACATCAGCTGTTTCAAATCACATTGTTTGTGAATGGTTTTAAGCCATGTTTGGCACTGAAATTACCTCTGGCTGATCTTTTATGGAATGTGTTGCAGATCCAAAATTGAGGAATGGCTGAGTGTTTTCAAATATGATGACCAGGCAAACTATGAAATATGCTGTATTCATACTGTCAACAGTGAAATACAAGTCCAAGTAAATTTAATATATTAGTTTTTATTTGCAAATTAGCACTTGGCTTAACTTGTTCAGAATTGGAGGTATAGTTTTCGGCTAATGTAATCATGCTAACTAATCACTTAACTGATTAATTGCAGCAGCTCTGGTGTCATTCTCCTGCTACAGTCAGATTTTAACATGCAATTTGGCAAGAAAAGGCCCCAGTACAGAGTGGGATTCTACCATGCACGCAAATACATCCATCATAAACTGGAATTATTGGTGTTCGCATTTGTAATTGTGGCGAACGTGATCCAAAAATGTGTGTGTGGCAGCCGTGAATCAGAAGTACTTACCAGAATAATGGAATAAGGGAAGAAGCCGGGTGAGGCATTAACACCTGTCAAAAAAAGAACGACAAGTACCCACTTGTCAGCCTAGCAGCATTTGGTACAAACAGTGCACCGATATCACAACGGTGTCTGTCTCTATAGTACACTATAAAATTGTGAACAGGAGTAAGTTCTGACTGATGTGGTGAAAAAAAAAAGCTCCAATGATCTCTGTCATCTGTTACATTCAGCCCTGAGGACAAACACGCTGAGTCCCACAAAGCCCCTTTAACTGTGCTTTCAACAACAACAACAACGCTCGCATCAGCTTGTTCAACCTCACCTACTTTCAACTAAACCATGTTCTCTTGCACAGGAAACGACCACATGCTATTGTTTGTGTAATTCTGAGTATTCCTTTCTTCTGCGTGAATGAATCATTACATTGTAAACATTTTTTGTGACAAGTCTTTTTCTGGCAACATCCTAATTCCATCCTTAAAAATAGAACCAGCCCATGATATCAGTCTGTGTTAAAGGAGACATACTGTCGAAAATAGGGTTTCATGTTGTTGTTTTTTTCCTATTATGACACAGACTCTAAAAATTATGCTAAAGTGTTAACATTTTCACTCAAAGCAAGAAAGAACACACATCTTTTACAAATAACTGGACTTGACATGAACCATTTGGATTTCTGGATATTTGTAATGTCACAAATAGTCCTCCAGCACCACTAAAATCACCTGGACATCCTGTGACAGTGTGCCAGGGAGTCTGCAGAAGCAGCTCATTTGCATTTAATTCAACACTTTTAATACAGGGCAGAAAAGGAAAAATTTACAGACGGCTTCCTATGGTATATTGAGCTAAAAGTTAAAATACACATTATAGGCAGTGGTGAGCAGAGTAATTAGAAACAGTATTCAATTAAAAGTGTTGTTACTTTATAAATACAGTGGTACCTCGGACAACGAGTTTAACCCGTTCCGGCGTCACGCTCGGAATCCAAATTTCTCATTATCATAAGAGACTTTTTCCATAGGAATACATGTAAAACCAATTAATCCGTTTTGGACCCACGACAAACTCCCATATAAAGTA
>JAQQAE010000532.1:0-32416 GCA_029823295.1 Pseudamia nigra
GCAAAAATGACAAAAAATAATACACAAATTTAAAAAGAAAATTATCAAAATAATCCACAAAATCAACAGAAATAACCAAAAACTAAAACATTTTTAAAATAAACAAAAATGAGCTATATTATATTAAAATAATCAAAAAACTAAAGAGCATATTCCACAAAATAAACAAATCTACATTTCCTAATGTAAACGGTTTAGTCCAAACTACAAAAGATAAACATTAGTTGGTGCAGTTATGACTTAAAACCTCACTAGTTTTGATTAAATGCAGATAAAACTCATACTGATAAAACCCAATAAAACATGACATTAGATCAAATGACTTCTGGGGTTCAGATCTGACAGACTCAAACTTAGGCCTGCTCCTGACATTTTGAAATGACTTTTAAGTTTTGTACAAAGAAAATTGTTTTAAAAAATCCTTACGGTAATTTAGCTCCAACACTTAGGACAATGTTCATTTTGTTTATTTTTCATCTTTTGTTTATTTTGCTGATTGTTTACTTTACTGTTAGTCATGGTTGTGGGATTGCTGTAAAGCAATTATACTACATTGTCCTCTTCCATTTATTATTATTAAGCCCCTTTCTTGGGCGACATCTACTCCCACAGTTTTCACCCTATTCACACCATTTAAACACTATATTGTCAAGCTCATCCAGGACATTCCGGCTATTGCCTTTTGAAAATACATCTTTTGTAGTTTTTAGTTTTTTTTCCACAATTTTTTTCCCATCAGAAATGAATGTAGAAGTCAAACAGAATGTTGGTGACTACAGTGCAGACGCTGCACTGCCTCTGATGTTCACTCCAGCCTTGGACGCCCTCATGAACTGTTTCAGCAAGATCATATATTTTGAATCAGCAATCCCACGCAATCTCTTCAGAGTGCACATTTTCTAGTTCTACATTAATATTTCTGTTAATTTTCTTGATTATTTTCATTTTTGATCATTTTAATACATTGCTATATTCACAATTTTGCTCATTGAGTTTATTTTGGTTATTTACTTGATTATTTGGTTTATTACTGTTATTTTTAAGTCAATGTTTAAATTTGATTTATATTTTGGTAATCATTTTCATAATTTTGTTCACTACAGTGCTTATTTTATTAAAGACATTGTTCATTTTTGTGGATCTGTTTATTACGGTCATTTTATTAAATATTTTGTTAATATTCATTCAGCGTTTTATTATTTTGCTCACTTTTGTCTGTTTTGTCTTTCATTACTTCTTTGTCACATTATTTATTTGCTGCTTATTATTAGTTTCTGTTCTTTTATTCACATTTTTCCCTTTATAAATTATTTATAAAGATTTATAGATTATATTACTTTGTAGAATATTTTGTCAAATATCTGTGTACTCCTTTAAATGAGTATAACCACAAATATGTATATTCTAACACAGGTATGTTGAGCCTATGTGGCTCTCGATCCCCTTTCCAGTGGGCATCACACAGCGCCCCCTCGTGGCAAAAAATTTAACTGTTTATTTTCCTCATAAATCCAAGTGAATAAGAAGTTTCATTACATATTTTGCATCAGGTACAAACAAAATCAACATCAATAACCTATAGTAACATTATTCACGATTTCATGTCAAAGCTGGGAAGATACATTTATTAAAAATGACCAGGGTTCAAAAGTCAATGAGACAAAGCAATGTTTGGATTTTTTTTATTGTACTGCTAAAGCTGTCATACACACAAAAAAAATAACCTTTTACTTCGTGAAACAAACTGCATTATAGTCTGTTGAACTGTACATGAACCGATTGGAGAGGTCAACTCTCCCCGGACAGAAAAAATAAACTAAAAACTGAACTAGAGGCCGGATTTAACTGTGCTCTCAAACCCTCACGATCTATAAATGTCTTATTCATAGGATATACTGACATTTGGCAACTCTCATACAATATAGATATTTATGCTAGCAATTTAAATATGAAAATTAGAGGTTGATATTGCAGCTTTAGGCATGTGGACGGTCAAAAACAAAACATGAATCCTACTGACAATATCAAGGTCTGAATGCTGGGTTTCCCAAAGCATGCCAACATCTTTATCCTGTTTAGATTTCAAAATAAAGGGGAATCTGCCCAGTCTATCGCTTCCTGTATTTTGCAGCATGCGTTTTATTGAACTTTTAATTATACATCAGAATCATTAATAGAAATAAATCCATGTAATTTGTAAGCAACTTGTATTTGGGAAACGCAGCTCAGCACTTGCAGGCAATATATCATGTTCAAAAATGTAATAAAGTGTTCACTTTCAATATCATCTAAACTCAAATCAATCAGGAATAACAGGAAACATACGAGAACCAACTTTTCATGTTGCCATCAGTTCAGCTGCCGTCTGTCCTGTTTCAGCTCAGTCCCTGCAGAATGTGCACAGACGCGACCCACTCACTTCACTAAAACAGAGGAATCTCTCAAATGCTGCTCTGTGTCGTGACATTTGAACAAAATGGGCCTTTTGACTCATCAAAGACAGAAACGGACTCAGCTCTGCTTCACGGAAACTCCAATTGTCCCTAGGCCTGAACTCGTAATACTGACGGAATTGCAAAGGAAAAAAAAAAAAAATATATATATATCGACCAGCATTTGTGCCGCTTTGAAGACACACTCTATACCTGTGTGTGAAATTAGGGACAAGAGTGAATTGTAGCAGGACGGTGGTGAACATTTCTCTGATCTGTAACAAATCAGATAGTACATGCATGGATAAAGGAAAACAACTCTATTGCTTTGATATCTTTTAAGTATAAAAATAAAGAAAGGTTGAGAAAGACAGGTCCATTTAAAGACTAACAAAGAAAATAAATTAGAAATGTGTGAGTCCCAGGGCTGACTCGTACAGCTAAACAGTATTTACAGTTTCATACATGCTGAAGTAGCTGTGGTCTCACAGTGCTTGAACTGAAATGCAAATCAAATACAGACTATAACTCATTTAGACTAATTACTTTAAAGTTTTATAATGCTGCAGTCTGAGGGAAAGACTCATATTTCCATTACACACTACCATTGTGATGAAACAAATTAGATTAACCTCTAAAACCATTTTTTAAAAAATTCCACAACAGATGTTGATGTGATTTCCTATTCTTACTGTTATGTCTGTATTTAATAGGCTTATTGCCTTTGGTACTATTCAAACAAAAATTACAACATCAAAACTGGAGTAAAGTGGTTTCAGACACAGATGGAAAAATTATCAGAGCACATACACATGCATGTTACAAAACAGGAAGTGAACACAACAGCAACCAGGTGGACAACAAAAACAGTGTAGTATCACCAAATGCAGCGTGTAACTCACAAAGTTCAAAACATCAAAAATATTGTCATATTCTTTTCTATAAAATGTTTAATAATATATATATATAAATTTGAATAAATGATAAATTTCACATGGCACATCTGTACTTTGATGCTTTATAAGTAAAGTTATGAGCAGTCAATGTGCAGCAGGCTGTAGTGCGGCTAATAAATGTGATGACAGAGAAAGGGCGAATATATAAACACACAGAGTTCTACAAAGCTCAGCATGTAGACATTGCAGATTATCTCTAAGATTCATTATGGAAATTATACACAAAATATAAAACTGATCAGATTGCAACACAATGAAGAGTGTGGAGTTATATTTTGATAGTAGCTATCGAAATATAAAAACAAGGATACTGAATGATTTTGGCACTGTAGGAGCAGAGAGCGAGAAGCACCGCCAAACTCCTCAGCAATAGACTCGTGCAACATTATTTACAAATCAGGAAAACAATGAAAAAACCTCAAACCAAACGGACTAGGAACTTGTGGTGCCAGCTCTTCTGACGCTTCTCTTTCGCTTGGTTTAAGCTCAGGCAGCAGCACAGTCCTTTGCTTTAGGAGGAGCTCTCCGTTGTTTTAAATCCCACAGCGTCCACACAGGCTTTGTGCACCACTAAAAGTGATGAGTGGAAAACAGCACAGCACCTTTATGCTGCCATTAGGGCGTCCCTCCAAGTGAACAGTCAATTCAGCTGAGGTGCTGCCAAATGGTGGTGCAACTGGAAGGCAACCACTGGAGCCATTACCTCCTGCGACACCTGAATATTTCTGCCCTGATGCTGTGCTGCACTTGCTCTGTTTATTGCTTGCTCTCCATGTGCCAAGACACTAATGGGTTCGAAAGCTGAATTGTCCCATGATGGTACCTTGCACTCCCTGAACAATGAGTGTATACATTATGTAACACACAATCCGTTATCATAATAAGAGGAGAAAAACATGAAGAATACTGGATATGTGTGTATAGTATTTCTTTTTACTCTTAAATAAATGAAAATAGTGTGATTTAATGATGCACCGTCCTCTGGTACTCATCGTGAACAAAAGGGCCTTATGTTTTACATTGTTATGACTCAGCTGTTCACATAGATTTTAGTGCTCTATTCTAGGATCTTTCAGATATTAAACTGACTCGGTGGCCTAGGGATCCAATTAGAGTCTGGTTAGATTTCTTCTAGTTTTACATACACTTCTAAGCAATTATAAGCTAAACAGGAGATGAGACTGAGCTAAAACACTTGGCTTACATCCATCATCTGAACAGCTTCTCTGGCTCTTTACAAATGTTATGCAGTGAGGTGTCCTCAGAGGTGAAGCCCCCTGACTCTGTACATCTCCATAAGTGACATTCTCTAAAGCTTTTAACCCCATGTATCAACACACAAATATGAATCCTCACTTCTGTGCTATGAGGTCATGCACTTCCTGCATGGTGTCATCATGCAATGCGTGGAGCAGAGCGGTCATTGGTGAGAGTTCTCTTCAGCTTTACCCCTTTGCGTATGGCCACGAGCATGTTCCCTTCTGCTTCAAGCCCTTCGCCCGCCTCCTCTCCACCTCCGTCCTGTGTCAGCTGGTAGGCCTGGGACACAGTGGGAGGGTTGGTTGTAGCTTGGCCACTCCATGACACCCCAGGTAATGTGCCAGACTCCTCCACTCCCGTAAATGTTGGAGAGTCAGGACTCTCTTCTCCTCCCTCCATCTCCTCTGTACTCCTGCTCCCGTTAATGGTTGCAGACATATCAGGCACTGTTGGGATTTTTACAGGGACAACTGGGGTACGGATAGGGATGGGGCCTGTTCCCGTCACAGAGCCTGAGCGGCGAGTGGAGGGTTTTGAAGAAGGGGTGCGGCGGATTGTGGCAACCCCAGGGGTGACAATAACTGGACCATGGCCTGTAGGGTATGAGCCAGAGTTATTATGGGAGTTGGATGCGGAATAATATCCCAGACCCAAACCAGAGGAACCTGTCAATACAGAACAAAATGGTCAATAACTGATAAAATATACATCACAATCAACACAAAAGAAGTTCAATTTATGACCACTGTGACAGCAATTTCAGATTAGATGCATTTCCCTTTAATAGTGACAAAAACACACATGATATGACTTTAGTGATGCTTCTGGCATGAATAAGAAACATTAATGTATAATGACGTGGTGGTGTTTTTACTTGTGTGTCTGTTTCTAGAACACACCGCGGTACCATACCCTCTGGAGCATTATTTGAACAGTACTGCACTGCAGAAAGCATTGTGTTGCTACAAAACTGGCGAGAAAAGGAACAAAAACAATGGAAGAGAAACAGACCATCATGACACATAAAAACTGCAAAGAAAGTTAAGGTCTCACTGACACCTTAACTTTCTTTGAAATTTCTGTTGGAAAGGCCAACATTTTTAAGTGCAATGATGGTTTATGGGTTTGGTACCACAGTGTGTTTCAACACTACTTTTATGCAAACAGAGGTGGTTTTAATTAATCAAGAAAACTTGGGACATCCATAGGAATTAGTTGTACCAACTTTCAAGACTTGACCAATCCTCCATTGGTGCTTTAAGTTGTTCACCCATGTCTTGTTCCATGAAAAAAGTTGTTTTGTATAATCCCGAAATGTACATTATTTTTCAGTTTTGGGTAACCTGAACTTTTTTTCAAACCGCTGACAGTTCGGAACTTACCTTAGTACCATTCCAAGCAATTCATTGAACTTAAACAGTTTGAATTTCAACAAAAAACTGGAAAAATTGGGGTGCTCTAAAACTTTTGACTGGTAGTGTGTATCTGTTGCTGGTGAGGCTGGTACCTGTAGGGGTGGAAGGGTAATTCCCAGTAGGGCTGGAGGGAAAACCGCCTGTATGGATAGGAGTGGGGGGATAGGCCCCTACTGGGTAGACCCCCTGTCCTGGGTAAGGAGCCTGTGTGCTGGGCAGGCCAGCAGTAGAGGCTGGCCGCTTGGTCTGGAACATGCGTCTGTAAGACTGGCCAATGTCACTGTTTCTGGGGATGGTGGACGACTTGTCAAAGTCAGCCTGCTGTTCACTCTCCTGATCTCCGGCCATCGAGAAATAATCATAATCTGAAACTTGAACAGAAAAAGAGAAGATATCCCTTCATTATCTCAACTGAAAAAAACAATTAACACAGACAACATTCATTTAAATTCAAAGTGAAGCTCAAAGATTAAGGCCTGTAAAAACTGAGAGTGGATTGAGACTTAGATTGTGGAATGTATGTGTTACCTTGTGAAGGTATAGTGTCTTCAGAGCAGCAGGGTGTGTTGGTCTGAGTGCTGTAACCACTGGAGCACTGAATAGAGTCTCTGCTGGACCTCTGGGTGTCCAGTTCCAGACCTCTGGATAAGGCTAGAGCAAGTTCCTCATGGGGCTCCATATCACCAGCCTGGAGGGGAAAAAGCAAACCAAATGGAAAAGTAAGGCTTAGTAATAGGGTCTGAATGTCTGAGCATCTGGATACAAACCGGTACAATTCATTAAAGTTATTAAAATCATTAGTTACAACGTATTACAATCATTAAATGGGAACATTACTGGTGGGAGGCTAATTCAGGTGACTTACATGCCATGACTATAACAACATTTGACTGTTAGAGGTTCAGTGTGAGGTTGTCTGAAACTTAAGCAACACAGACAGCATAAAATGTTGACTTTAAAGATCAGTGAGACTGAAACTGACCTTGAGCGGAGCAGCCACAGTCCGGTTGTTCTCCTCCACTGAGGCTAATGGGACTGGAGTTTGCATAACAGCTGGAGCTGCTGTGGAGTTTGAGACAGAGGCTGATGGAGGGCTGTAATCACTGCTCACATTGCCATTTGTGTCTGCTACAGCAGAGGTGTCCTTGTCTTTCTTCCTCCTCAGTGTGTTGACCACTGGCTGGTCATAAGGTCCGGGCTTTGCCCAGTCCTGAACAAAAAAAAAAAAAAACACATTTATTGTCAACTTTTCTACTTCCTATCATTCCTTTGTGAAGGAGCAGTGATGGCATATAAAAACCTCTGCTTCTTCAGGTGATTTAAGTAGCAAAAAACTCTTTTTTTAATCAATTATACAGTGCAATGACATATATTACTCAGTAGTAAAAATAAAATATTGCTTGCATAACAAAATCTGGGAAAAGCCAAGAGGCAAATTTTTCCATCAAAACAGAGATGATGAACAAACCTTCCAGCTGGGAACTTTGGATGAAGGCATCATGGGGGAACCCATTGTACAACAGTGAGGGAAGTCTGGTAGCAAGGCTGAGGCAGGACGTGACCATGAACGTGTGGGGCACGAGGATGAAGTAGAGGACGGGGAGGATGGAGGAAAAAATGGGAAGGCAGTGCCTGTTCCATTACTATGCAGGTAGGGGGAACTGGCTGGGCTGCAGTGGTCAAAACCATTGGCCAACTGGATGTGTGCGATGGTGGGAGGAGGGATGATAACAGAAGAATACAAACAATGGGATAAATTATTTCAAACATAACACAATGCAAAAACAAAAGCAAAACAAAAAAACACATTAATGGGCAGTAGGGTGTGACACAATACTGATACTGGAATATACTGTACTGCCAATTCTTTGATGCTGAAAACTAGTATTTTTATTAAAACCCATGGTACATGGCAACTCACATGTCCATGTGAGTTGCAGTGAGTCTGGCACTAAAGATGTTAACTTTTGTAAATCATCTCATCGCTAACTCTGTGAACATCACACCATGATGCAGTAAGTTGACTTATTATGGGTCATTTTTTGTGATGATGTTTTGTAGCTGATGGTCTCCCAATGTGACAAGTATTACAACATCAAGTGTCACAGAATAAATCCTAAAAACATTGTGATTGCAGGAATTGTATTATGATAGTATCAGGTAGGGACAGACCCATTACTAGATCTCATATTTACATTTTTTTTTACTATCGTCTGTATTTTTTCTCTTATATTTGATCAAATAAATGGATCTTTCTGATCTGGAGCAATGCACCAGTTGCAGCTATATCTGATTTGGTTGCACATCACAAGAAATACTTAAATGAAAAAAGAACATTCACTTTAGGGTTTATTTATAGTTCCACCAGTTAAGTGTAAAAAGTCCAACTATATATATTTTATATTTTACAGTCAGCTTACAGGCATTTGAACAAAGTTCTGTGCTGGAGTTGAGTTAAACATCAATACAGCATTAATAGATTGTACTGTGAATCGTTTGCAAATATCACTTACTGAGCTTCTTGATTATTAATTATTAGTAGTGATGTTAGTTGTGAAATTCAAGTGATTCCCAGTGTTGTATTGTGATTCCCAACCCTACTGAGGAATAATAATAATAAATATAAATGGAACACAAAATAAACACAATCAGAATGCACAATAAATAGAAAATAAAATACAGAAATAACACAAAACTGTAAAAGCCGAACCATGAAGCATGGAGAAACGGATTCATAAACCAAGGGAGATTGTGAAAAAACTGAAAGGCCACCATTCAGTCTGGGAGTCATTTATTAACACCGGAGAACAGGGTAGATGCCGTGTAGCACCAAGTATTGTATTTAGTATGAGGATGAGGAGTGTTTCACCTTGTCAGTGTGCTGAGGTGCAGTAGCAGCAGCCAGAGAGGAGGGGGAGCTGCAGTCACTGTGAAGCTGTCCAGTCTCTGACATCTCAGAGGAGCTGGAACTGGGACAAGGCTGGGACAGCAAAGGCAGCAGCAAGCAGACAGTGGAACGAGAGACAGAGAAAGATAGAGAGAGGGGTGCAGAGTGTCAAAGATGCACATCAGCAGGTAAGCAGAGAAAAGCTATTTGTTAGAAAGCACAGACAACCTTTCCATAGTTCTCAGCAGTTAGGTGGGATTACAGCCAAGTGAATACAGAGGATGTATAGAAGGCGTACTGGGAGTTGTACCAGCATTAATTGCAAAGACATTAGCAGTGTTACGTTAGAAGTGTTGGATCCATGTTAAAGGGAAGCACTGCCACAGGCATTCTGTGATGAGATCCTGAAAGTATCATCACCAACAGAGCAGAGAGAGCCTAAATGAATGGACTGCCACACTGCATTTAAAAGGGTGCACTAACAGAAAAGCCCTGGCTACTTTATAAAAAAAATTGTGCTCTACACCTGCAGGGAAATTATCTTTTTGGCTGACACAGAGAGAAAATCCACATTAAGGGAAAGCAATAGTTTGGTGCTAGTGGAAATAAAGTAGAGACAGAGCCTCATAGTACTGTAATCTCTGTTTAGCCAAAACACTTGATTTTCAAGCATAAACTACTGTAACTACACAAACAATGAGGCCATGAGAAGACTGATTCCCAGGACTGCACTGTACTGTATGGGGATCAGACTGACCTGCCAAACCACCTTCACTGGATCATAAAAAATTTGGAGTGGAACTATACCAGCGTGCTCTGGATGGGGGAGCTCTGATTCCTGGCATGCGCAGAAAACATCAAGCAGGGCAGCTCAAACCACAAAGCCCGCACAGTATTCCTGGACTATCTCACTGAAAATGATCTAAAACCATGTTTAGGATGGTCATATAAAACTGACAGAATGAGTCTTGTTGTCTGAGAGTAACAGTTAGGTGTCTGTGAAATATATGGTTAACAAAGTAAAATTTGTCTTTGATGCATTTAATGAAAATACAACATGATTAAGTACAAGCCTCTGCACATTGACCCAAACCACAGTCTGTCACAGCGGTCGACTCTTTAATAGTAGGACGGGAGGGCTGACCCGTTTTGCCCTGGGTTAGAAGGCAGACAGACTAATTTCCTGTGCATTTATGCTATAATAATAGAAGTGTAATGACTTTGCCATGATCACATGCACTCACTGCTGGCAGATAGTGGCTGGGGAGATGTGTGAGAAAAGAGACGTGAGTAGTTTTGCGGATTTCTCATTTGGGTTTTTCTCTCTGTCCCTGACTACACAGGCTTGTAAATCATACAGCATATGTGGTTTCATATTCAAATGCTTTTCTCAGCCATGTGTATGTAAAACTATAGGGAGGTGTGGGTAACTGAAAGTTTTTACTTACCTTTGTTTCAGCTGGCATCGGTGAGGACGATTTGGACGATGTGTACTGGTCTTGTGATGAAGAAATGAAGCCGGAGTCATGGGAAGAGATGCTGGAGAGGCGAGCCGGGGTCTGCTGAGGGAGCGTGGAGCTGCGGTATCGATGGCGGGGGTGATGGTGGTGGAAGAGGTGGTGTGAGGAAGAGGAGGAAGAAGAGGAGGAAGGAGAATGAGAGTGAGAGCCGCTGGACCCCCTGGAGTCACTACTGTTAACGCTGTTCAGACTACTGTGAAAGGGGAAGGGGTGGCAGTGACAGGATGAAGAGAATCAAATGCACCCAAAGCATGAAAGAAGAGATAAAAAGAATAATAAGAAAAGATGACGGCAGAGGATTGGGGGAAGAGTGTGGAGGAGACAGGGGGGGAAACAATTAACACAGCACACCAAGATGCAGCAGGCAGTGACTGAGACACATCCAGTCAAAACAACTGAAGGCACCAACAAAAGAGGCATGGAATCATAACAACAATAATTACAGGCAGGAACTCAAGATTTAATGCCTTTAAGACATAATTTTGAGTGATATCCGCAATAAAATTAAAAGCTAGACAACAGAAAAAAGCATAAATAATGCATCTAACCACTGTGAGAACTTAAGACTTGTAAGCAAACAAAGCAACACTGTTGCCAAGTCAATTGTGACTGAAGTAACTGAAGATTCAAAATCATAAAAGCTGATTGTTTAGCAATGTAAATTAAAAAAAGATAACAGGCAAAAGCTGTGTGTGTCAGATGTAAAAAGACCCCACAACAAATTTAAAAGGGTTTAGGAAAAAAAATCATTGTTAGAAACATAAAAAGTAAGGACAGAGGGTCACAAACACAGTCTGAACATCAAGTCCAAGTTTGAAGTAATAAATAAACGAGTCTGAATTAAAGTCCAGCTTACACTGAATTTATGCCTGATGTCTTTTGACTATAGTCAAAAGAACTAACAAGGAAACAAATTTGCAAGGAGACATATTGTACTTGAACATTATTTCTGGAGCCCCCAGACCTGTTTACAATAATACAAGACAAGAAACATAATTTTGATAATGTGTTTCTTTTAAACCCAATGTAGAATCTTCTAAAGTTCACAATCACCACTGGGTGGCAGACACAGTTACTGATGGGCACCAAAGAACTTACATACAGAGGCTTGTCTTGGGCGGTTATGCAGGTTTCAGCAGGTTGAATTCAAGATTGTTATGGGGACTATAAATGCAAATCAAGACTTATCTCCACTTTGCAATCCTGGTGTGCATAAAACCCCAATGATAGTGGCTTATGGCATTTGTTTGTTGATTTTTATGGCTGCTTGTTGTTCCTCTCACTTTCCATGAGACTGCAGTGCCTTTAAATCCAAACTTCAACTAAACTCTAAATCCAATCAATTTTTTTGTTTCCACTTCAGATCCATATTTAGGAGATTTCAAACCCTAAAATTCAAATGGCAGACATTTTAAAGACGTGTTTAATGCTGTCTGCGTACATAAATGGAAATGTCATGCGACAATGTTATTTCCTACTTGAACAAATCAGACACTGTAGGCATATTTTCTGTTTCTCAGTACTTGGAAAATACCGTGTGTGACCAAAATAACTGGAGTAACTGGATAGATGTACTTGACAAAGTGCCTGTGTTTTATTTATGGTTGGCTGTAGGAGCATACCTGCACATGCTAGACTTCCTGGACATGGTTGTGCTGGGGGATGAGGGTGGTGTTTGATAGGACCAACCATAATCTGAGCTCTTCAGATCCAAAATCACCTGACAGACAGAGGAAAACATTTGTCATAGGTGGAAATTGTGACACGGAAACCCATTCAAACCTTTTGCTAACAGACTCTTTCATCTTTGATGGTTTTTTTCACCTGCTCACTGGCAGGGGGAAGTTTATGTGGGTCTGACGTCAAGGCTTTGAGGTCATCAGAAATGGCCTGGAGATGAGTGACCTCTCCCAACATAGAAATCTCTTCATCCTGAAAGAGTACAAAAGACACAGACAACAGATTTAACCTGTATTTTAAAAAGGTGGACGTTACACACTGTAACATGATCATGATGGTGTGACACAACTTAGTAGCGGTGGTTTTGGAGAGAGAGGTGTGACATAATATTAAAAAAGGTATCTCAAACTAATGACTAGTGATCGACCGATATGGGTTTTTCAGGGCCGATACAAATTATTAGTAATTAAGGAGGCCAATAACCGATACTTGGAGCCGATATTCATTTGCAGTAAAAGTGTAAAAAATTGCCGTAAAATGTTGAATAATACAAACACTTAACTTGGCCTAAAGCATGTTTATTTAACCAAACAAATAGAAAATAAATAGCTCCAGAAGCGCATGAATCCGAGACTCACAAGTTATTGTAGTAGTCGTGAGCTGTAGAGCTTGTCATGTGACTTTCACGCAAACAGACACTCTTCTCCACATTACATACGTTCAACCCATTGCTAATGCATAGTCTGCTGAGTGTTTACAGCCAGACCAGACAACTAACATGATGGTATAAACTAATCAGCCTCCACCTTAGTGTGTTTCCCTACAAGAAAACAAGAGTGACCTGAGATTACGCACTCTCTTTCATCCACACACATGCTTTTACTATCACGGACTGTTTGTCGAAAGGTGCTGATGATAATCAAGTAATTCACAGACATGTCGGGACGTTAACGGCAGGTAATGTTTACTCCACTCTATTCTGATGCACACTGCAACATTAGTCGGTATAAAGCACCGGGATGTTTATTACAATTTCGGGAGTTTTCTGCGTTTACCTTCAGCACATGTTTGCGTTCTCTGGAGCTTGAACAATTTGGAGCACGAGAAAATGCTACCTCTCTGCTGTGTGTGTGTGTGAGGACACACACGGCTTGCACACTGTGGTTTGTTTTAACCAATGAGATGGCGCTGTGGGCGGAACAATGCTAAGACAGAAGCGGCAGAAAAGAGGGAGGGGGCGGCTGAGCAGGAAATAACCCAGTTTTAAATAGATTTTTTGATATCGGCCCGTCAGATTTAAAAAACACAGATACATGTCAAAATTCCAAATATCGGCACCGATAATTGGCCCGGCCAATAATCAGTCGACCTCTACTAATGACTGTTCAAAATGAGGTGAGCAGATGTACTATTGTTCTTGGATTGTTTTCACTGCACATCCTTCTCCCCGTATTCTTTTTTATTCTGTACTCACCACTACGGGCCGCAGCATGGCTACAAAAAGGCAAAATCTTTGTCTCTCCTCTATAAGAGCCTTCCTGAGGGCCTGCTTCTCTGTTTCTTCCAGCAGAATGTATTTATCACTGACATCCTGCATGGCGCTATCCAGCTGGGGTTGAATATCACCACGACCTTCAAACAAGGAGAGATGCAACCATTGTACAATTATATTCATTTACCAAGTCACACAAACACAAGACTGGTTACTTATCCATTCTGAAAATGGACCTGAAAAGGAGCATTTTCTTGTAGTTATCCTATACTATGATACAAAAACTGGAGAAAGAATTTCAAACACAATACGCAGGGATGAAACACAAATATCATCACAATGAATGATGATGACTGGACACATTTTCTAGTTGCTCACTTCTAACCTGTTATGACTACACTACATTGTTCTCCCTTTAACTCAAATGCTTTTTTGGCTATCACCTCCACATAAAAGGCCACTCTTATATTCAAAGTGTGTCTGTGTACTGTTTATTGGTGCAAAGAAGGTTATCAGCTGCTGGCTAATCTGTCCACTTGTCTTTGAAAACTTCAATACAAGTGGTGTAGTATAGTGACAGCCAAGGGTGAGACCCATTATTGACCATCTCCTCTCTACTCTTTGTTAAACACTTCAATTCCAGGGTGTTTCTAGACATGTTAAGAGATGAGTGTCTGTGTGTCGGTGTGCATGCATGTGTGTGTGTGTGAGACATGGTAAAAGAGAATACCCTGAAGCTAAATCAAGCACCCTTGAGTTCTCTGTGTAGGCAGGATGGCTGGCGACTGCCCAAAACATTGTATAGTGAACCTGAAAAGGCATTATCTACCCACTACACTTCCACAAAAACATACCGACAGCCCTGTCTTTGATAAACCAAGGTTAAACCCACAGTGAACAGCTCTGTGGTCTCGGTGTATGTCTGATCAAGTGCCTGGAATCTTTTGTTGACATTTGACATAAAAGTGTATATCATGCAAATCAATAATCAAAAAACCCAGATAGAGTTACCCAGGCAAATCATACTGTCCACAAATGGAAAACATGTACTCCTTATCTAGCAGACACCGTATGTCAAGACACAGACCAGGGGAACCACCGTGTTCCTGCTTTATTTTCAGTCTACTAGACTACAATAAAACTGACAATGATCTATTATTACCAACACACACAAGTACAAAATGGATGGAAAGCACACTGAATGGAGAATGCTGCTGTCATTACACATCCACTTACATCAAATGGCTGACAGTAATTATATCTGACTCATGCTTTTAATGTGGGTCTCAAAGAAATGAAATGAAATATGACTCCAAACTATTTTACTAAAGCTGATGAGACAACTGTTTTTTTCTATTGATTAAAATAATCTTTGAATGACATGTCTCTAACCATGACTTCAATTGATGCGTCTTTAACAAAATATATAACTAGACCTCAGGCTGGAATGATTTTAATGAAGCATTGCTCAGAGCGATAAGAAAAAATATCACCAGAGAGTGGAACTTGATTGAGAGTGCTTAAGTTGTTGACATAACAAGACAAACTGTGTCTCCATATACACCAGAGTTTTGAAAATCCATCTACCAGACTTTTTGGTATCTGTGGAACGTGTTATGTCTGGGTGTATGGTAGTTCTTACCATATGAAAACATGGAGCCTGTAATATAGAATTAACATTGTTTCCAGAATTGGAAAGCATATTTTTTACTCAGTTTTCTGTAGACCCAAAGGTCATGCCTGGAGCACAGAAATATGTCACAGTGGTTCAAAATCTGAATTTGGGGCAAACTAGTTGAAAATAACAGAACGTTGGAGAATTCTCCCCTTCTTGTTATACAAGAAAATTATTTCACAGTGCTACATCTACATTTAGTAAATATTTTATAAATGAGTTTTAAGTTATGGGTGTTTTTTTTTTTTTAACTTTTGGGCGACAGTTGGCCTCTTGAAAGGCAGCTTTTTAAATCCTGCAGTGAGTGATGCTGTGGCGTCTTCCTGAAATGTGGTCAAACAGGGCTGTACACTGGATTCTGATTCTGTCCCAGTATTTAAGACTACATTCTCAACATAACCAACGTGGTTTTGGAAAGACACATCTTCTGTGTAAGTTAGGAACTTCGTCTAAAACAGAGGGAAAATGTGATGTGTTTAAAACAGTTCACATTAGCATCACCTTATTTTTACAGTGACATATGGTAAAGACTGACCTTGTCCCATCAATGATTTCTGGATGTAGATAAAAGCACAATAATTGAATTTAACTACTTAAAAATAAGGAAATAAGTCACTTTCTATGAAAATATGCAAACGTAACAGTCAGTGTTTGTATGGAAGTAAGACATAAACTAAAGCAATGACCTTATTTCATCTGAGCATACGTTATGGCAGAAGAATTCCTTCAATATTAAACAAAATACCCCTTCTCAACAGGACTGAGACAGACTTAAGTGATGACGCAACAGGCATAATTGGTGGAGGGGAAATTATTCACATCAACAGATGGTTAAATATGTACCTTCGAGTAACATCAATCCCATGTAAAATCAAGTAAATCTAGAAGTTGGTATGAGCACTGAGGTTTGATTTTGGTTCAAGTGAAGCTCAGAGGCCCCATAATTCAGTGAGATAAGAACTCATTATGCAGTGTAAAGTTACAGTTCAGACAATAAAGGCACATCCTGGCATGAAATAGCAGCTTGTGGTGAGCAGAAGGATTGTTAGTGCTGAACTTAAGCTTCTGTTATGTTACAACATCGTCTTTGTGAGGGGCTCTTCTTTGGCTTGTGCTTATTCCCAGTATGTGTAATATGGTTGTATTTCAAAGTGGATATGTAAATGAAAAGGCACTGCTACTGTTCTCTTCTTTATCTTCTACCATTGAGCTTCAGTTAATCAGTCATTACTGCCTGCACTGCAAACAAATCCACTCCAAACCAATTTCATAAGTGGGTGTTGAAGTTTGTAATTAAAAAATGTCTGACAAAAAATTCTGTACTTAGTAGTTAATATACCGGATATTTTCCATATGTGTAGCAGCATATTTCACTGTATATCACTTCATCATGAGAACCTCTCGTTAATAATAATTTGTCCATTCACACTTGTACCGCAGCAGGACATTTTCTCATCAATGTATTAGACATATGTGAACAGGGATGGAGTGTGAGGCAGTGAGGAGTGTAAAAATATGTGTGAGAGCCTTGAATCTTAAAGTTTCATGGCTCCCACTGATACGCAACGGTTGTTTTTACTGAACTGAGCTTGGCAAGAATTCATGGACTGAACCAAGATGAATACGGTGGGTGTTACACTGGCTCACTCTCTGCACATGTGTGCACACACAAATGAGATTAGCTTCTCTAGCTTTCACATGACTAATGATTACATTAGGTTGCAGTCACAGGCTATTTCTTGGTGAGGCTGAGGTCTCAGGTCAGAAAAACACCCTCACAAGACACATATCAAACATCAGACTCAAGCAGACACAGAGACAGATGGGGTGTTAATCTTTTAGGTTCTATGACTACAACTAAAAACACACTCCTAAATTTGATTTAAATATTTGCATGTATTGATAAGATAAAACAGCCAGCATAATAACGGTCCTCATGTTTGCTAGTATGTTAGTACATAATTTATCTTTTACTCATTTGACTCAAAGATAATATTTTTTGCATTTCTCCCCTACAAGACCAAGATATTTCTGTAAGTGTTCCAAGTAATATGGCTGTATTATAATCTAATTATGCTCTCAACAATAAAAGACAATTTGCAAAACACAGTGTAAGTCTACAAAGAGCTACTGGACAAACCAGTAGAAACTTTACTGAAGACTCCACTTCCCTCTTTTATACATCTTCTTCTGTTCAACCTTTATAGACCAAGGCATAATAATATTACTGTGTTGCATAAATGATCTTGTGAAGAAATTAACTTTTGTAATTTAATCTTAGTGGGCAAAATCCCTGGCTCAGTTTTAGGGACTCTGGACATATTACAAGGTTTCTGTTTTAGGTTTTCATTTTCAGGTGTTTACCAACTACTTGTTTCCAACACATGAGTTTAGATGAAAGACACTCTTTGTATTATCATAAAGCCAGTCTGATGCAAAACTATACATGAATGAGAGAAGCCACAAGAAAACAAAGGTGATGGGGCAGAGGAAGCTACAGTAACCTTGGGTTTGTGTTACCTTACGGTAAAAACCCAAAACAGACAACAGATTCATGAGTGATATGAATCTGACTGTGTCCACGTTGTAACAACAATGTAAAAAAAATAGTTTCAGAATTTGTGAATAAAAACTAGCCATGCAAATACTAAAGAGTATCTACATTTATTCTATGTTAAATGATGTCTTAAAATGCAACCAAAATGCTTGGTTAAATATTACAGCAAAAACAACAACCTGGACTGTGTCTATGTCTCAGACTGACTTACCCAGAGTATCAGCTGCAGTGCAGCATAAGGAAAAAGATGGTATCAGAACCACATGTCAACAGGAAGAGGAGAAACATCCAAGTCAACTGAAAGTCTGCCAGAACTAAACACTGAACTTAACTAAAGGTGTAACCAAATGTCTGTTTAAGATCTTTAAGTTTCTGTGTGCAGTGTGCTCTAGATCCCACTAGCTTTTAGGAGCCCTGGTATTTTGTGTCCCTCCACACAGAAGCTCTAAGCATAATTTGACGTGAACAAGATTAAGCTTCACAGAATTACTTTTAAAATAATTCCATCTGTGCAACAGTGATGATGTCACGTTTAACTTGCAGAACGTGTAGCATGCATTTGCTCAAACCAGAAACTGTTGACATCCCAAAACACACTAGAAGATTCCAGTGTCCATCAAATCCCTTTTCTTTTTAGACATAGGTAAATACATATGCAGAGCCTGCACCAAGAGAGCTGCAGAAGAGAAGCCTCTGCCCTCGCAGACTGTGTTCACCATGTAAGGTAATGTTTAGACAAAAGTCTAATCAGAAAGAACAAACTGCTTCTAACCACATCACTCTTGTCACATAAATATACCCATATATTGAATTTGATCTTTTCCCCATTTTCCCTTTCTGAAATGAAACATGATTTTTTTTTCCTTGTTTCTGCAAATAACCCCTTTAGATGACAAGTGTTCTGATCTAAGTAAGTGGAAGAGCAGATGTTTCACTTTAGTTCTCAAAGCTGACCATTTGCAGACAAAGGACTTTATTTCAGCCCAGTAAAAATCTAACTCAAGTAATACAATGACCAGGTGCACACTTTACAACTAAAAGCAACTGTAGTGTTTTGGATTAATCCACAAGAAGCTGAACTGCTGGTCTTTATTTTCTTGCTAAATCCTCTCTCTTAACATAATCCATGTATGTAACCTCTAGGGATTCAGCTCATTATTAATAGCATGTGTGGTCAGGACTAGATTTAATTCATGCTACTAGTAGCACCCCTTCCTGTACACAACAATGTAATCAAAAATAAAACATCTTACCTTTCTTTGCTTTCTTCTGAAGTTTTAGTGTGTCTGAAGACTTCTTCTTAATTTCTTGTCGTGCTTTTTTATACTCTGGAACATAAAGACAAAATTAGTTAATTGTGTGGAAATGTTTTGCTTTGGTTTCATAAACTTTGTGAAGCGAAAGAAAATTAACAAGATGGTATCACTAGGTGAATGTCACTTTAAAGCAATGCTCATCAAATAGTGGGGCACACTCCCCTGGGGGGGGGTCGTGATGCGATGCCGGGGGGAGAGGGGGTGGGCCCTGGGGAACATGCTTTTTTTGCTGTACGAGAATAAAGTGTAATTCCACGTCCACTACAGTAGGTGGCAGTGGCGCTGTCATTGTCAGAGTGTGTGCAGGAAATATTAGCTCTATGGTGTAGGGTTTTTTGCACCGAGCATCAATCAATCAATCAATCTTTATTTGTATAGCGCCAATCATAATCGCCGATTATTTCTAGGTGCTTCACAATTCGAGGCCGAAACCTCATGACCATGAGCATGCGTGCACACAGCAGGAGATATGAAGTGCATTAAACAAACCCCCAAGAGACACCATGGAAAATATTTAACAGTGACAAAAAGAAAGGCAGAGAGACGCGGATATAATGAAACAAAACGAAACTCTCCCGAAAGCTAAGACAAGGAAATAAGACGACGCGTATGTAGCGCTTGGCTTCACTGTGACTACGGTGGGAGACAAGGAAAGACCAGTGTATTTACTGTATCTAAAAATGTTGGCAGTGGACAGCATGAAGCCAAATAAATTAAGGTGTCATTTAAAGACATTACACCCCAGTCACGCTGAGAAGCCGCTTGAGTTTTTTTCAGCGAAAACATGACGAATATTGCCAACAGTCATACCGCTTTGGGAATGCTACTTCAGTAAACCAGCGAGCACAGTTAGCGTCATATAAGGCGGTGTACCAAATAGCTCAGTACAAAAAAACCCACACCATAGCAGAGGAGCTGATAATACCTGCAGCTTTAGACATGACAAAGTGCTGCAAATAAGTTGATCTATATTTCGTCCTTTTTTGTTTTCTTTAATGTTAATAAGGATACAATGTTATGCTGAGGTGTACTTATAACAATTTTATAGACAAATGATACTATTTATGGTCGCGCGGGGAAGGGGGATGGGGGTTCTTCTTCCTAGGGTGGGCGTAACAGAAAATAATTGAGAAGCACTGCTTTAAAGTGAGGCGTATTGGCAGATTTGTGTTTGATGTTTTTTAAACATCAGATGATATACTTAATATTGTTAATGGTCTAGTGGTCTACATTTGTGTCTTTTACCTTTAGCATGGTCCTTGTCCAAAGTACTGACTCCTCTCTTCCACTCTTCCATCTGTTCTTGTAAAGGGCTGATCAGACCTTCCATGAAGCCCCTGCAGAAAGCAGCAGATTATTACCTACCCCTCATCACAGATCAGTGTGATAAAGTGCATCACTTTGTAAATGTATGTTCAAAATTAACCATTTAAAATCGAAACTTGTCAATGCTGGCGCCCGTGGAAAACAGCTGAAGATTAAGATTCACTGAATTATACTCACACTGGGGGACTTATCACTTATCCGTCACACAATTTAGGTTACAGACAGATGTTGCTCATAAAAAATCATTAGGTCCCGTTTTCCTTTCTGTCTGAATAGCGCATGGTTTTGTTCGTTAATCGTTAATAGAGGAAAGGACAGAAAAAAAGAGGAAAAATGTGTTGCTTGTGTCTGACTGTGTGCCACAGGAGGAAATAAAAGACCAGTGCAGTCCTGTCTGTCAATCATTACCCAACTGTCCCCATCTCCTAAGATGTGTTTTTGAGTGTGTTTAAGAGGCTGGGAGTCGGGCAGCTGCAGGCTTAGTGCATGAAACTAAAATTAGGCTCCTCCATCCTGCAGAGATTTCTTAAACAAGACTATGTGTGTGTGTGTGTGTCTGTGTCAGTGGGTGGGTGGTGACCACAGCCCCCCTGTGTTCAGCCCCTGCTATGGAGATCCAAGAGGAATCTCTGCTGAAATGCCACCCGAAATTAGAGAGCCCCTTGTCTGTGCAATGTGTGTGTGTATGAGTAAGAGATGTGTGTAACTACACTGAAACATTGCAGATGCGTGTATCTCCAGACAAATCGTCTCTTTCCCTGCATTCCACTATGAGGGGCGTTCTCAATGGCAGAAGCGCACACATAATGTCAAGACGTGGAGGATACAGGATGCAGAACATGAGACCACGATCCAAATACAGATTTAATTGGAGTTGCACTTTTAGGGAAATGACTTGGGTCAAAAGACATTAACTGTGAATTATAGGAAAAAATGCAGGAGGAAATGAACTTCAACCCACTCTGAGTGTTTATCCTAAGGTTGAAAAAGCTCTGGGGTGCTGGCAGTTTTCAGGAGAACATAAAACTCATGCCGAAATGTGGCATATGAGCATTATTCATGCTCAGAAACCACACTAGAAATGGATTACATCAGATCACTTAAGTATGTACGTGTATGTATAATGAAAATGGAAAAACAAAAGGATACAGTGACTGGTTTCTTACATAGAGAACTGCTTTAGTTTGGCCTCAATGCTGCGATGTCTCATACACATCCTGGTCAGTGCTGATCCAATGTCCCTGGTCCCACCTGAAAGACATAACAAAGAGGACAAACATTCACCTTTAATGCTGTTAACTCTAGAACCGCCTGGGCTGCTAAATGTCTTCTGTCATTGTACTAAGAAATTCTATTCACACGGGAAAGCCTCAAGTTATACCATGAGTTTGTTTAACCATATGACCTTTAGCAAATTTGAACATTAGTCTTTGAAATAATTATGGAAATTATTGCCAATTAACATAAATGCATTACTACAATATTTTCTTACTTCGGTATACCCTATGAAGAAACCTAACTTCTCATGTCTAATTAGCATACATTAATATTAATATAGTTAGCAATTTAGATGGGACCTAACAAGTGCATGGTCACACTGTGACAAAATGTAATGAAATCTTATTAGTCAAAGTGACTGAGAACTTTTATTGCAATCACGTATGTTTGCTAAGTTACAAAAAAAAAAACACAGTAACATTATTCATTGTTTTATGTCTTCCTTAAAGTTAAAAAATTTAAAACCATCGACATTTCTGTCCTTGTCCTTTAGTGACAATGTTGACATGCAAAGTAAGTGTGATGTTCCAGCTGGACATAATTTATTTACTAGAACTGAACTCAACTCTGTGACCCTTCACTGTGGGAATCAGTTGCCAGCGCAAAGTTATGAAATGCACCACTTCAGGTCAAGGGGAGTGATGGGACGCTGCAGCCAGAGCCTACTAAATGTGCTTGAAACTAGTGTCAGTCTCCACACACGCACGCGCACACACACACACACCCACACACTAACTAGCTGTCCACTGAAGGCCTCAGGCGAGGACACTAAGCAGGGCCCTGACGTTGATTGACAGGACTATTGTCTGGCAGCTCAGTATGACTAGCTGGTTTCTCTGTGGGTCTAGAGCACTACTGTGTGTGACTGTGTCTGCATGTGTTGGTGTATGCATGAAAGGGTGGGGGGGCAGAGACTTCTTGTATGAGACTGTGTTCAGGGTATTTCTGTGTGCTTCGGGGACAGTTTGCTTGCAATGACCTGATGTGAAGTGTGAATCCTCTCCAACAGAGCAAACCATTCGGCTGTCGGCACAGACCTCGCTTCATGTGGAGACATGCACACAGAGCTGTCACTCACTCACACAAACCTACACAGTGAGATTTACAATACGCATGCATGCAAAATACAATTTAGTCGGTAAAATGCTCAAAAGAAAAAAAATAACAGACTTATGACTTGGCCTACCTCACTTTATAAGTGAAAATTCCAAAATGTTTCAATTCAAGGTCCAAAAGACAAATGCACTGTCTCTTGAGAGAAACTGATTTACACTACCTAAATACCTCCATGTTTCTCTTTCTGCTACAAATGAATGAACATATGATACTTACATCTCAAGAAAATGACAAAAATTGAGAAAATAATCAACAAAATGATCTAAAATTGACAGAAGTTAAGAAAATAATCAACACAATAAATAAAATAAAATCAACTTAAGAAAACACACCAAAAATTAAGATAATAATAAACAATGTAATCAAAAATGACCAAACTAATCCTCACAATGAACAAAAAAAGTTAGGGAAATTAACCAAAATAATCAAGAGAAATGAACATAAAGTGAGGAAAATAATGATAATAAAAAAGAAAAACAATGACGATAAAGAAAATCACAAATACTTCACTGATCCCTTAAGAGAAATTTGTGTCTCCGTCACAATAAAGAATTGGATGATTCATTAAGAAAGGAACTCAAAATGGGATGTGGAACCAAAGTTTAGCTTTAAGATTTAATGGTTTGCCATAAAAATAATACAGTGATGTTGGTTGTGAATTCTGTTTAAAGCAGGGTCACACTAGAATGAAGAGGTGTATTTTAAAAATGTAAAACTTCCTGTACTGTTTAATATATCCAGCATACAATTTATATGCACTCCCACTGAGACCATTACAAGCTGAACTTTTACTCAATCCGTTCAATCACCCTTCTCGGTTCCACGTGTGCTTGTTATTGCAAAGGGTGTGGCTACTACTCACCATAAAGCCTTTTCTGTTATACAACCCCTTAATGCTCATTCACTCCTGCATTTACTTGGTTAGTCATCCTATCCAACCATTTATCGGTCCAACAGTCCACGATTATGACTGTTTGTGAAGGGTGCGGCTGATAAAAGCCACAGTGGTACTGAGAGGCTACAGATCAAGAGAAAAAAAAAAAACGTTAGATGATAAAATGCTGGCAAAAGTTTTCCCTCCAGCTGTGCTGTCAGGGGAAGAGTTTGGTTTCCATCCTTTGCCACTACCCCACCCACATGCCCTTCTAGATGTGATACCGGGCAGTATACAGGAGGGGAAATATGTTTTGGAATTCTGCACAGGTGCATCATTTTGAGTGTGTTAAATAGATTACATTGACAAGCTTACTCAAGTATCACATTCGTGTGAAAACCTTATTTCCATATGAACAGTTTTGCTAAATTTCCTCTTTAAAACTTGTCAGCTGAAGCGCACTGGTTTAGACATGGCAAAATATCTTACTCAACAACAGGAAAAGGGTCCAGGCATGTGAGTAAAATGTATTTTACTGAACTATAGTACTACAAATGTCATATTCTATGACTTTCCCCATCTGCTGTTGTTTCTACTTCTCACAGCAAATCAATGTGGAATCTGCCATGACAGCCTGTTGCCATAAAAACACTGAGTTCTCCAAGTCGTCCAAACATAGAGTATGATGTGCACTGTGTGTCTGCCAATAATCTGACTTGGCCTCCTGTAGCGTTGGTCTTCAGATTTCAGTAATACATATAAAATGACACACAATTTCACACATGCAGTGAGTGGGACAGCTGAACGATGTCAGGTATGAGTATGTGATAATTGGATATATTTTGACTTTTAGATGACTCATACAATAAATATTGGTCATACTGTGATTCTGTTGGGACTGCTCAAAATGTTGGCCAACACACTTGATTCCAAGCAAGCTTTCTTTTGAGACCTAGTTAGTAAAGCTATTTTCAAAAAAGATTTGTCACATGTAAAGTATTTGCAGTTGAAATATTACCATTAATATAAAAAAAAAACTTCAGTTATACCATCATTGTGGGCTCACACTTCACAAACAGACAGGTTATACTTTGTGATCTTTGCCAAATCAGTCTGATCTGTCCTGTTAGTGAAAAGTTGCTTTGTTGCGCTAAGGATAAAGTGGCTGCTAACACACAACGCATCATCTAGTGCGTCTAGCACCAAGTGACCCCTAGATAGAAATAACTACACTGGTAGCTCCAGTTGTCTGTGCCACACACATATATATACATACACAGATATATACACATTCAAAGTGTCTGGCCAGACCAAAACTTTGTGTGTGTAGCAGCATTCTTAGCTGTCAATAGAAATAGTGTCTGTTTGACATGGTTGTTTTGGAGGCTTATAATTACGCCTGCACCACCAACACTTGAAACCAATTGAAAACACACATAAGCACTCATGCAGCCAGAGACACTATAAACTCCAATTTCTGGTACATTTTAAAACATAGTCTGCCGTACTTACAATGATGAGAAACACTGGTCAACATACTCCAGGATGTGGCCAAAGTAAAGAATACAGGATGATGTAAATGATTTTAACTGCAAATGCATTTACTGGTGAAACTGTCTCCTTTCAAATAATTTATAGTGCACCACTGATTCATAGTCAAAGAATGTGTGTCTAAGTTGTAAGACAAATCTCACAGAACATCCTAAAAAGTTTCTGTCTTGGTTTCGGTTATTTCAGTTTTCTGTGGGAACTAGTGTGTGAACAGTCTATCAGTCTATAGGGACATTTGTAACAAAGGTGACATTTTTTCAGATAGTCTGTGTGTGCATGTGTGTGAGAGAGAGAGAGAGGGAGAGGGGAGGGAGACAGAGAATGTGTCTTGATGTCCAGTTGCCAAGTCTGTCTCTGTCCTTAACAACCCTCCAGACTACTCTTGGAATGTCACACCGTGCTGACATGGAGAGTGTGCATCTGTGTGTATTATACGCATTGTGAAAATACTTTAGATAAACAGGGCTTCTAAACTACAGCATATTAAAATGTTAATATTCAGATATAAGCTCGTTCAAAGTTTGTTAAAAAGGGTGACTCTCCTGTGAATTTAAACACTGGGTAGAAGGACAGAATGTCTTCCTTTGTCTGCATTTCTACGACCGGATTAGTTTACAGTTCGCTGTGAGAATGTGGCATTATTCAATGCAATATGAAACCATCAATAAGGGTTCGGCACAGTAGGAAGCCAATATGATACAAGCAATATGATACTGTATGATTCGCTCTGTTCAATCAGACTCCAGCTGCAAATAATCCCATTGGAATGAATTATATTTGCCTGAGGTGTAACATATCTGAGCAGAGATAAATCCATTTTAACATCTGTGTTTTGTAACATCACCAAATATGAAATGTATTAAAAAACTAAATCCATTGAGACACCAAGAGTAAAGAAGCCTTAATTTAAAGATATACTTGAACACACTTGAAAAGTCAAACTTGCACTAATGTTTTTCTAAAATTAAAAATTCATAAGTTTTTAAACAGCAGTTTAAAACGTATTAATTTTTAATAATACATTTTTAAACAGCAGTTTTGTTATTTTTAAAGAAATGTCAATGAGAAACTGTGAGGAGGTGAAGAAAGACACACTAGTCACAGTGGTAAAAGTTATAAAAAGCCTCCATACACATTCACTTTAAAGATCAATTACAATCGAGTATGTGCATCTATTAAGAGACTCAAGGGGGAAGAAAACTTAAGGATAGTAAGAGAACAGGAGGAGAAATATTGAAGAGAAAATGGAAAGAATGATAAATGGGGAATAGGAGTGATTTAGCATGGGTAATTCTGACATTATGATCAGAGAATCTGGGTAGCTAAACCCTACTCTGTGTATGGGCACCAGATGGTTGCTGCTAACTATGGGCCAGTGGTTACACTGATAAGAGAGTGGAGACCATACAGCTGGATACACACACAAGCACATAAACTCACCCAGCTGGACAGAGGTAAGGCAATCTGTTCGCCAGCTAATTACAGAGCTAGAGAAAACAGTAAGGCTATGTCCACACCAAGCTAAATTTAAAAAGTTCTGCTTGTTTGTCTCCAATCAAAAAGGGCTGCTGTTTCACAAACAAGAATGAACAGTAGAAATTTCCAACACTGTTGTGCATCTTGTACATTTGTCATGATAACAGTGTCAGAGATAATAACAATATAAACATTATCCCAAATTATACATTACTGCAAAACCATTTAATGGATTTACAGTAATTATACTCACTATAAATCCATCTAATTAGTGGAAAATACTTCAGTATGTTTTACATGCCAATGTTTTTAAAAACTCATTGTATTTCTCTCTCACATAAACACCAAGCAGAGCAGTTGGTATGTCCAGATGGAGCCACCCACATTGCACAGGTCCAGGCTAGCATTTCATTCATTGATTTATTTGTCTGCTCTCAGTCTGGAAGTCTACTGTAATTCTATGAAACAGAAGGAAGGAACTGGTGGATATTTGTATATGATTTTACTGTAACGATTGTGTTCCTCTAAGGGACCTGAGAGAGGTGAATGCATGTGTTGTTGATACAGTAACTGACCAATCAATCAATCAATAAATCTGCTGTACTATTTTTAGTAGACGAGGTCGAGTTAGGAAAGGTGCAATATTATAGTCGACATGGAATTCAAGGTCAAAGGCTTGTAATGTGAACCGAACTTACCTCTTCATTCATCAGGAGCTGCTGACAGAAAGTCATTTTGCCTGTCTTATACACCCAGCAGTCAGCAAGTCTAGCCTCAATGGGCATCAACACATGCAAACGTGTGGGCGAGCAAACACACATGCACCTGCTGCAGTGTGACAGCGCTGACGCACAAAAACTCAGAACCGTCTGACTTCAGCTGTCATCCAGAGACAGGAGGATGAGGAGGAAATGAGGATAAAGGCAAGAGGAGGAAAAGACAAGTGAAGGAGTTAAAACACAGAGGTTTTCCTGAGGAGGAAATAACACTGGCTTTTTTTTCAGAGGTATCAAATAAATGAACTAGTAGTCAGGTTTGTTGTACTTGAACATATACCGTAGTGTCTATGAATTAAACATAAGTGGGTTGGTGTTAAAACAACTACTGAGGTCTAGTGCTGCTTCTCAGCGATACAAATGGTCTTGAAAGCCAGCGGCTTTTATGAGGAAATCACTATTGTGCTTCAAGTTATAAGACACTGGTGCTGTAGCAAATTGACAGTGTTGACAGTGTGAGAACCAACTTTATGGCAAGTATTGACATTTTATAGGTTCAACCCTGGATGGTCATGAACTCAGAGTAGATAATAAAAGGATGCATACAGTAGTCATGACTGTTGACCTCAAACCAGTATAAAGGCTGCACCGCCTTTGAAAACTCTTATTACGGAGTAACAAATATATACGACTGAGAAAAGATAAGAGAGAAACCAAGGGGAGGGCCTCCATCACAGACAATTAGTCAGGTGACAGTGTGTGCTAAGGTAGTCAAATCATAGTCAAATAAGGCGCCAAAAGCTCTGCGGTGTGAGGGTTCAGTAAAAAGCAGTTGGGTGCAAAGTGGCAATATCATCAACATGGAGGCTAGTGGATGTTAAAGCTGAAAGCAGAGCTATCCCTAACTGTTTTTCTTTAAAGTAATGAACTGAATATGGTTTGTACCTGTACTGTAGTTGTGAATTAGTGTGCCACTGCAATACAGTGAAATGTATCCTGAATCTTAATGTAGAATGCTCACACTACCATCCCCTCCTTTAAACCACTCTTCTCTCCTGAAGTCAGCGTTTCCCTGAATGCCTTCTCAGTGATTCTATTTTGTTCTCCCCTTCTGTATTTGTTTGCACTTGTTTCTTTTCTTTGCTAACCAACCAAATGGTCTGCACTCTTTTCATACCATACTTGTATTCTCCATTTCCCTGCCCATTTGTCTTTTTTCACCCTTTATCCACATTTTCCTGCACTCCTATACTCTGTTCTGTTATGTCTCTTTAGGTGTGGAGAACACTATTTACACAGCGGAAAGATTTACTAGCTAGATGAAGGAGTGACAGTATACAGAGACATAAGAGCTTTAAAGACAGGTAAGAGGTTTCACAGATGTGGAACAAATGGAACTGAGGTTGAGAATAATGTATGTCAGTATGCCACTACAGTTCTGCAGCCTAAATACTAATGAAAACAATTCCAGAAGCCTTTGAAAAAGCTTAATAATAAAATAGTGACTAGAAAAAGCAGTGAAGACTAACAAAAGAAGCATAAAATGTCATTCCATGCTGTAAATTACAGATGCACATTTAGTTCATGATGTTACATCATAGATTATTATAATGTGAAGAGCTGATGAGATAAAAAACTAGGGCACTCAGAGAGCATATACCTCCGCCAAGGCTGTTGTTTAACTGTTATTTCTTGACCAACCAACGATGAACAAGATTAGCAACCAAAACTGAACAATGACTAGAAGTAATAATAAGTAGTATATGCATGAAGATTAACAATGTAATAAAGAAACTGAAAAAAAAATCCACAAAACAATTAAAACTGCAAGCAGCATTGAACGGGCCCTCGCACTCCTGCACAACTGTATGAAAAATTGATCCGGGATCCACATCCTGATCCAGATCACCTCCAAAATTGAATGAGTTCATCCCTGGCCCAAGGGCTACCGTGGTGAAACTTTCATCAAACTCCGTCCTGTAGTTTTTGCATAATCCTGCTAACAAACAGACAAGCGGACAAACCAATGTGATCACATAACTTGCTTGGCGGAGGTAAAGGGGGAGGAGACAGCATATGACAGGGAGGAGTAATTGCGAAGTGACAGTAGTCACCCCAGTGTGGTTCTCCTGGGTGAATGCTACCAAGACCACAGATAAACAAGAAAACATCGAGTTTGTCATTTCAAAGAATGTACCATATCTGACGCACACCACCTCCAGATGTGGTCTAAACAAACACATCTTACTACATCGTACTATAACCTGAGGCCTTGTCCACACAGATATGAAAATGGTATTTTTCTTTGTCATTTTTAAAAAGTTAACTGTAAAGATGGCATTGTCTCAGGAAATGCATGTGCACATGGGGAACCACTGAAAATGCCGAAAAGGCTGTAGTACACATGCCAGGCCTGTAAGTGGTGCTGTAATACTGCCACAGAAATACAGCAAAAAAGAAAAAGATGTGGAGCATGGGAATGTAGCTAATGTAAACAAACGGCTAAGAACGTGTGTTGCACACTGTTCTCCATGTCCATTTGTTACTCACGGTGGTGGCACAGGAGCAGAACATTTTGCGCTTAAAGCCATAACAAGCTCAGTAGCTTCTGTAGCACAAACACAACGCTGTAACTCACTGCCGTCGGTGTTGCTGGCTAGGTATGGTGCTAAGGTCAGTATCCCCGACACACTGTATCCCCCCTCTCTCTAGAGTGCGGTACTTACAGAAAGGTGTTACACATTTTGGCAGATGTAGACACACAGCATGATACAAAATGTTTACCCTCTATAACTTTTGGTGGGAAAGACAAATCTTCTTCAAAGTTATCCAGGTTATTGGATATACTCTGAAGTAAAATTCCCACTCCTCATTTATGTCATATTCTTGGGGGGGATTGGGGGCAAATTCTGTCAGAGATACCTACCTTGGCACCACACCACACCAGGTTAGCACACGCGGGTTAAGGGAAAGGGTGGGCTATGGCATCATTGTTTCAGAAAAGGTGCGTATCGGTTGTAAACATGGAAACTTAAGGGTGGCGTTTTCAGTTTTATCCACTCCCAAAACGGCAGCTCCGTGTGGATGAAATGCCTATAGGATAAATAATTCATTTTCGTGTGGATGGCCTCTGACTATACCTTGGATGGATTCACACCTGGCAGAGGATGATGATCCAAGAAGCATGTTAACACCACTTCTGGACAGGACCGATATGTGGTCTTTATAGAAAGAAATCCTTTGCTGGCTAATGGTCTCCAGGCAGAATTCATATGCTAATTTATGCTAACTGGCTCACTGCACCCTTACAGTGCCATATGAGGACTGCTAACGTTGGATTCAGATGTGTGTTGCTATGCATACAGTATGTAGGTCACAAGGATCTCATTTTTCCTACTAGACTGGTTTCTCAGACTTTTGTTTTTAACAGCTTTTCCTCTGAATCTGGTTTTAGTATGTAGTCATTCAGTTCTGTGTTTAGATTGGTTCTGCGTCTTTTTGGTTTCTCTCTGTACTGGCTCAGTTTTCTGCCCCCACTCCTGGTCTCTGATGTTACCCTAAATCTTGTTCCATAATGTTAACATGGTGCCTGAGTTAATCCAGTCAGTAAGCAGTTGGCCAGTTCAATGGGCGGTCAAAGTCAAGACAAAAATAAACGTTCAAAGAGAAGTACACTCCATGGGAAATTACATGATGGAAATGCCATTTGATTCTTCCTTGCAAGTACAGATTCCACTGATTAAAGACTGAAAGATGTTTTGCAAAAGAAAATCCTTGCAACACTATTCTGTGTCTGCATTAAACAGATTTTTTATTTATTAATTGTAATAACAACCTTACCCCCACTCCCTGAGCAAAATATGTATGCAATATGACTGCTCAATGTTAAGACAGTGGCTGAATAGATTCAGGTTTAAATTGTAAAAACTAAAGTAGCTCAGAGGCAGTGTCAGAGTGGTCAGTTTCTCAGTATACAAAATTAAAACCATGAAAAACGATTTAGGTGTGGCATAAGGTGATTGAGAGACAAGGAAAGTAAATGAGAGACAGAGGGTGACAAAGTGAACAGATTACCCTAGAGCCCACTCTTGCTCTTTTCTAGGCTCCGATGTCCCAGTTTTTCCCTAATCTTCCTTTCTGGGATGACACACATTCCACAGACAGATAAAAATGATTTACTAGAACATCCACCAATGGGATGAAATCATTACTTTTTTGTATTGCCATTTCTTTAGTATACAGCACTGGAAAGCAGTGACAACTATTAATGAATCTTAAAATAATCAAGCCATAAAACCCAATCAACACATCAAACACTCAAATACAAATGCACTCATCAAAACAAACATTGGTAACAACATTAGTGTTACTTCAAGACGGAACGTGCAGAAAGTCCAGTGCTACAGTTAATTATTCACAGCGGTGCAAAGGTTCATATTCCCACTGCAAGTCAACACATTAAAAAAAACTAAATAAACTAAAGTTTGAGTCAGGTTGTTTATGAGGCTCACAGCTAAAGTTATATAAATGATTATTGACTGAAATATTGTCACCTTACTCACATCAACATGAAGGAAATTTTGTGGCTCATGTAACTGCCTTGGTGAAAAGACGATCAACTTCCAATACTGATAGTTTTAAAAAGTGTAAAATATTAATGTGTTGTGACTGTTTTTCTTTTTATTTTTCGCACTATAAGGCGCACCCTCAAAAAATGATCAATTCTTGGTTTTTTCCATACATAAGGCACACTGGATTATAAGGCGCATTAAGCAACACAAAACTCAGATAAGTCAAACTTTATTAAAAATTAAAAATATTATAAATTAAACATTTATTCAAGGATTTCCACAATAACAAAAAGTCATACTAAAGCATTTTGACAGATT